>CBVK0100026396.1:0-31602 GCA_900067695.1 Picea abies
CTCTTCCGATCTCACATGGAAAATGTGTGTAGGGATTAAAATCCCTTTTGAATTGCACAGAAGTGTGGGAATCGCGATACACGAACTCTTGAAAACCCAAAAACCTGAGAAGATCTACGCTGTAGATCTGGGAGGAAGGATCGACCGTTAGATCTGGCAGAGTTGCGCTCATGTTAGTCGTGAAAACCTTTTGGATTTCGCAAAGTCGGGAGATGGGAAGTGAGGAAGGGGAACACCTCCGAAACCCGAAATGTCGAAACGATCTACACCGTAGATCGTAGGGAGGTAGTTGACCGTCTGATTTAGTGGAGGAGTAAACCGTAATTTTGGGATTTCGGCAGATGGAAGTTCAAGATGTAGGGTGCACGAACTCTCGATGCCCGAAACCCCAAAATGCCGAAAGGATCTGCGCCGTAGATTTGAGAAAGATATGACCATTAGATTCCATTTGGAATGGACGTGGACACACGGGTGTGTACCATGTGCCAGTGAGTCGAGAAGACAGGCGAGAGTGGTGGGACCTGAAGACATCACTGAAGGTGACATGGATCCTCCTGAATGTACCACATGTCACTGTGGTGAAGGGCGACAGCTGTGTTGTGGGCCTGGAGAATAAATTAATTCATGATTTCAGAATTCGTAAAGCAGGAGCACGAAGGCTCAACACTCCAACTCGCGAAGTCGCGAGTTGGTGAATAAGTGATAACACTTAGCCCTAGCCTACAGTCATGTGTAGCAGGTGCTAGTGAGGAGGGAGCCATACCTATATCGCATCTCAGGTATCGATGTTTGGAGGAAATGAGTCGAGGGTTTTTGACTCACGAACTCGCGAGATCGCGAGTTGCGGAAGGGTGACTTTGGTTACGAATATTTAACTGTTGGATCTTTGTGGACCAAGATTCTGAAGTTCCAAAGTCCTGAAATTTGCAGAGCTGGACAAAGCTCAGAAAACTTTGTGAAGTCAAAATGTTTTTCTTGTTCACGTTGGTTTATGAATGTTTTAAGTTTTCTTGAAGGGTTAAGGCCTGACAAACTTTGGTTGGCTACACGTTGTGTGTGCAGAGTTCAATGAGTGTCAGGACAGTCGAAAACTGATGCCGAGTATGGAATTGAAAGAGGTGCAGATTGCCTTCGAAACAGAGGACGAAAGGGTAGGAAGGAATGTCAACCTGGGAGTCGAAGGAACAAACTCTAATGGGCATGGAAAAGAGATGGATAAGGAAGAACATATGATGAAACTCATTGAAAGATTGTAGAAATATGTCCAGGCTCGCCTAGCTGATAGTCGAAAGCTCATGAAAATCAAGGATCGGTAGGGTGAGTTCAACTTAAAAATGTGCTGGAAAGAATATAAAAGAAATTGGAAAAAGAGAGTGACACAAGCAAATCAAGAAGTTTCAGAGCCCCTGAGAGGAGAAGAAGATCGAGGAGTGGTAGCAGACATTACCATCTCTCCCCGAAGCATTCTGGAAAGGAGACACATAGTAGTTCAAGCCCGTCCCCTACTAGAAAACACCGAAAATCTAGAAGGAATGAATTGAAAGGGGAAATCAAAAAGATTAAACCGCCTACATTCGATGGTGAACATAAGAAGGAAGAAGATTCCGAAACATGGTTGTTGGGTATGAAGAAATACTTCCAACCGCAGAATTATTCTGCCCATGCAGAAGGAAGAATTGCAATGTACTAGCTAAAAGGAAAAACATCCATGTGGTGGGATCAGTTGGTGCAGGTGCAACACATCAGAGAGAAGGAGGTCACGTGGAAGGAGTTTAAGAGGTATTTTGAGAAGAAATACCTGACCAAAAGATACTATGATAGAAATATGAAGGAGTTCTTCAAACTCAAGTTGGGTAGCATGACCATTGATGAGTATGAATGAAGTTTTCTAGAACTATTGAAGTATGTTCCATTCATCAAAGACGAGGCTGTCAAAATTCAGAGGTATCTGAGTGGACTGCCACCTTCCATTGGTGATAATATTCAATATGATGATCCTAAGACCATGGAAGAAACCATAAGAAGGGAGAAATGCTTATATGAACAACAAAGAGAAAATCCTACCTTTCGGAAGGCTTGGGATGACCATAAGAGGTTTAAGAAAGAACAGAGGCAGAAGGGAAACAAGCCTCCCTTTTTCAGGAACAGTCCTTGGGGACAGTCATCTTTTAGAGAGCCCAGGAAAGTTGAAGGGAGTGAATAGATGACAAGACCACCACCTATGGAGTGTTGGGGCTGTAAAGGGAATCATAGGTACAGAGACTGCCCCCACAGAAAAGATAAAGAAAGAACTGTCCATACTGTTCAACAAGCTGAAATAGTGGAGGATATGGGCAACAGAATGCCGAGGATCTATGCAGCCCTGGACAACAAGCAAGCGGAATTTCAATTGCACATGATTGAAGTGGAAGGTACGATCAACAACCGACCACTTGTTATTTTAATTGATTCAGGGGCTAGCCATAGTTATATAGATCCTAGAGTGGTGGAAAGTTTGCATTTAACAAGAAGCAAACATGAAAAGTCTTGGCTAGTGAAGTTGGCCATAGGAACTAAAAGGAAGGTCACTAAATTGGTTAAGTCCTATTCATTAGACATGAAAGGAATGAGCACTAAGGCTGAATTGAACATTCTACCTTTAGGCTCATACAATTGCTTAATTGGGATGGACTGGTTGGACTAGCACCATGCCCTTTTGGATTGCCGTAACAGGAGGTTTACATGCCTGAACGAAGAGGGAAATCAGGTAACAGTCCAAGGAATTCCCAGAGCCATGGCTGTTAGGGAAATCTTAGCCATGCAACTAAAGAAATGTTACCGGAAAGGCTGTCAATTATTTGTAGCTCAGGTGGAAGAAGCATCCTGAGATGTAGTCTCAAATCTGGAAGACCACGAGGTACTCAAAGAGTTCAAGGATGTATTTCAGGAGGTACCTGGACTACCTCTGAAGAGGGACATCGATTTTTCTATAAATTTGATGCCTGGAGTAGCTCCAGTTTCGAAGGCTCCTTATAGAATGAGTACGCCAGAGATGAAAGAGTTTCAATTGTAGCTCGAAGAGCTATGAAAGAAGGGATACATTTTCCCTAGCGTGTCACCTTGGGGAGCCCCGGTCCTATTCATGAAGAAGAAAGATGGGATGTTGAGGCTGTGCATTGATTTACAACACTTGAATAATGTAACTGTCAAGAACAAGTATCCTCTACCAAGGATCGATGATCTTTTTGATCAGTTGAAGGATGAGAAAATATTTTAAAAAATAGATCTTAGATCTGGATATCACCAAGTGAGAATAAATAATGAGGACAATAGAAACACTGCCTTTAGAACACGGTATGGTCATTATGAATTCGCAATGGTGCCATTTGGACTGACAAATGCACCTGCTGTTTTCATGTGCTTAATGAATGGAGTATTCAGAGATTATTTGGACAAGTTTGTCATAGTCTTCCTAGAAAATATCTTGGTGTATTCCAAGACAGAGGAAGAACATGAGCAACACCTGAGAATGGTGCTGTAGGTGCTGAGAGAACACCAGCTGTACGAAAAACTGAGCAAGTGCTCATTTTATCAAAGGCAGATTCATTACTTGGGGCACATTATATCAAAGGAAGGGATCGTTGTGGCTCCTGAAAAGATTGAGGCCATTTGAGAATGGTCAGTGCCAAGGAATGTGTCAGAAGTTAGATCTTTTATGGGTCTAGCAGACTACTATAGAAGGTTTATAGTTGGATTCTCAAGGATAACTCATTCTATCACTTCCTTGCAAAGGAAGGAGAAGAAGTTCCAGTGGACTGAAGAATGTGAGAATAGCTTCCAGTGATTGAAGCAGCTGCTAACCAACGCTCCAATCTTGAAGATTGTAGATCCAAATAAGGATTACGTAGTGTGCACCGATGTGTGTAAGGAGGGGCTGGGATGAGTTCTTAGCCAAGAGGGATTTGTAATTTGTTATGAGTCCCGAAAGCTGAAAGAGCATGAAAGGAATTATGCCACTCATGATTTAGAGCTAGCAGCAATTGTCCATGCCTTGAGGAAATGGAGACATTACCTCATGGGCAAAAGATTCGAATTGAGAACAGACCATAACGGTCTGAAGTATTTATTTGATCAGCCGACTTTAAATGCCAGGAAAATCAGATGGCTGGAGTTTCTGTGCGAATATGAATTTGATATCAAGCATATCAAAGGGAAAGAAAATAAGGTGGTTGATGCACTCAGTAGAAAAGTGCACGAATCACATGCTACAACCATTAGCATGTACAGGACTGAGATTAAAGACAACATTTTGGAAGCTGCAAATGCTGATTTGCAGTACAGAGGTTTAGTAGCAAAGCTACAACAGTGTGAGAGACCATAGACCAAATAAAGTTACACCTTGGGAACTGATGGCTTACTTCTGTATAAAAACAGAGTGTATGTACCCAATGTCCAAGAATTGAAGCTGACAATTCTAAAAGAAATGCATAACGTGGCTTATGATGGACATCCTGGATATCAAAAGACTGTGGCAGCAGTCAAAATACATTATTTTTGGCTGGGTATGATGAAAGAAATCGTTGAATACATCGCCAGATGTATGGAGTGCCAGAAGGTTAAGGCTGAGCACAGGCACCCAGCAGGGTTGCTGCAGCCTTTACCCATTCCTGAATGGAAATGGGACGTGGTAACAATGGATTTTATCACCGGACTACCTAGAACAAGCAAGCAGCATGATTCAATCATGGTGGTGGTGGACAAGCTTACTAAAGCTTCCCATTTTATTCCATTGAAAACCACCCATAGGGCAGCTGATGTTGCTGATATCTTTTTAAAAGAAGTTGCACGCTTGCACGGAATTCCTAAGACAATTGTGTCTGATAGGGACCCAAAATTCACCTCAAATTTCTGGAAAGGACTGTTCAAGGGATTTAGAACGAATCTGAACTTTAGTACATCGTATCATCCTGAGTCTGATGGTCAGACAGAAAGGGTGAATAGAGTAATAGAAGACATACTGAGAATGTATGTGATGGACAAACTGTCAAGGTGGGAAGACTACCTGCATTTAGTAGAATTCGCCTACAATAATGGGTATCATACATCATTGAAGATGAGCCCATTCGAAGAACTTTATGGAAGAAAGTGCAACACACTAGTAAGCTGGGATAATCCAGCTGACAGAGCAGTGATTGGGCTTGAGATGCTCAAAGAGATGGCAGACCAAATGATAAGGATTAAACAGAATCTGAAAGCTGCCCAGGATAGGCAGAAAAGTTACGTTGACAGTAACAGAACCCATAGAGAATTCAAAGTGGGTGATCATGTTTTCCTAAAAGTGAGGACTAACAGGAGTTCCCTGAAGTTGGGAAGTTGCGCCAAATTGGCAGCAAGATTTTGTGGGCCATTTGAGATCCTGGAAAGAATTGGGCCAGTGGCATACATGCTTGCATTACCTGCATCTATGACTGTACATAATGTGTTTCATGTTTCACTGCTTAAGAAATATGTACCTGATGCTAATCATGTTATCGATTGGAATGTGATTTAGGTGGAACCAGAAGGTGTCCTGCAAGTGCATCCTGTGCGCATATTGGACAGGAAAAGAAATAGCTTCGGAATCGAGCTATAGAGCTTGTAAAGGTCCAACGGACCTGGTATGGTCCTGAAGACGCGACATGGGAGCATGCCGATGCTATGTGGGCAGAGTACCCGCATCTTTTTGAAAATTTTGAAAGGCTTGCAGAGACAGTGTAAGTTGCACTGAGGACAGTGCAAAAATAAGGGGAGGGGGATTGTAGTGTCCCCAAGGCCGAGCCCTATTGTAAATCATGTTCTGAAAGGAATTGTAATTATGTTTTATAGGCTGGTGAGCCAAGTTTTTATAAGTTGGTGGCTTATGTGTTTGTTAGGCCAGGGAGCTTAAGTGTTGAAGGCCAGGAGCCCGCTGATGTATATGTAATCACGCAGAACAAATTAATAAAAATTTGTAAACACCACTAGGTGCAGACCGACCATGATGAATGAGTGAAGGGGGATTGAGATTCCATAGAGAAGGCAAGGGATTTGGGGCTAGAAGGTGGGAAAAGGGGCTAAGTGTTAAGCCTAGTGGGCTTCAGCCTTGGGAATAATATTTTAATATTATTTCAAAAAGGCATGAGCATTTCATGTTTTATCCTAAGTTCCTAACCATGAGGAAGGCATGCGTGCTGGTGGAACGCATGCAGTTCCCAGGGCGACAAGTGTCAACCCTGGTGCATGTGAATAAAACAGCCAGGGTGAGATGTGAGAGGGCCCCCCTACTCTCATTCGATCAGACGGCCTGAGCATGTACGAGCTCTGAGCAGTACGACGGAACAGAGTTCTGCAGAGAACCTTCATGCATCTCTGTGATCCGAAAAGCCTATGTCTGGCTCTGAGAAAACCCATGTATACCTCCGTATTGAACCAGAAGCATGTGTTTGATTCTGAAAGAGCCGGATTCACCTCTGTTCTAAATCGAAAAGCTTGTGTGGTGTCTAGGAATCCGTGTTCATCCTCTATATGAAATGGAACTTGTGCGTGAAGCCTCTATCCCAAAGCCATGACCGTGAGACCATTTTTCCATTTCTGAACCCGTTTTGAGGAAGCCGGTGTCTTTATTTCCATGGGTAATTGCAATTGCGCAGTGCGGGACTGTGTATGGCTTGTGACCAGTTTTGAAACACTCTGTCCAGGTGAGAGGGGTGTTTGAGGTTGGATGAACAGGTGGTTTGGCCTGTGAGTGTCTCTCTCTAGGTGAGAGAGTGTGTAGAGGAAGGAGAGGACTCTTGGAATGAACCCTGTAGCTGCCACAGAGCCCGGAGACTTTTGGTCTGGTCTATTGCTGTAACCCAAGGCAAGGGTGGTTAGCAGCCAAAGGACTGTCCAGGTGACGAAGAAGGTGTATACTCCTGGGGTGGAACAGGCATGTGGGGAATGAGGGTCCGTGGGTAGTGAGTGTGAGTGGTTCTTGGAAGAGAATTCCTTCCTCGTGACTATGTGGTTTCCCTGTAACCTTAGCCTAGCCTAGGATTCCTTGCCTTGGGGTGGAGCTTAGTCCCAGCTCGGGGGTGACCTACTGCTGAGATGATGAGTAGTGCGGTCTAAGGCTGGGAGGTTCATGGAAGGCCTGCACCTGGTTGGTGGAATTACCTCAGTTTCAAGATAAGTATCATCTTATGTTAAATGTTATGTTTTGCATGCCTGTGATTCTTATATTTTATCATGTATTCTATTGTGCAGATGAATTATGGTTAATGCCATTCTTAAAATTATGATAGAAATGATGTATATGACTTACTCTGAGTTTAAATGTGTTTCATTTTCTTAAATGCATGTTGTTTTATAATCTAGGGTGGGTGTTATATTTCTGCGAAGTTTGTTAACTGAAAAAGTGGTGTTACAATCGAGGCCCAATTAGACTCTGCAACGTTTAAAAATGGAATGGTTCTTCAGATATTGCTATCCGACCAATTTATCGATGGGATTTTGTGTTTTCTTGTGAAGGCTCTTCCTTTAGTTATGACTTTTTATTTTGTATTTTCTCTTGGGTGGGGCTGATATAAGAGATGAAAGCCAGTATAAACCAACTTGAAAAATAACAGTATTAAGTGTTAACTATTGGGGAAGAGGCTAATCTTGGGATAACCCACTGCTTAACATGCATACAATCACTCTATACCATAGGCCTAGTACTAATACATTAACCATGTGAGCATCCAATTACTATCTGAGAAACTAACTATCAGAAGGAAAGCACATATGTAATAAGATAATGGCAAGAAAAATAATTCATCTACCATAACCATGCATCACATAACAACACAATGATTTATCTTCATCATTAAAGAAAAGAACATCAAGGCATTGCACCAGATAACTTGACAACATAATTAATTTCTCTTATTCATTACTGCATCATTCATGAAACAAGATAGGAAGTAGTTCTTCTCCAAGTCCAATCACATGCATCTGATGAAAATAGCTTGTCTTTGGTCTAGAAGGACTTCTCAATTCATAGTCGTCTCAAAATAATTCTTAACCACAAAAAAAGAGAGTCTTACAACAACCATCGACCTTTTACTCATTGGCCAGTGTCTCTATTTATAATATAAAGTGTTAACTGAAACTAATGGCTAAGTGCAGTTTAAACAAATCAAAAATTGCCACATGGCATTATCTTCTAACAAATTCTTTAATAGTTGTCCCGAGATACTTCTTGGAAAGGGTGACATCTTTCATATTCAGTCTAGCAGACAAACAATTCTTCACAAGTTTGGGCCCATGGGAATCTGTGTTGTTCCATCGAGGCTGCATATATTCCCCTAATGTCCACTGCATGTGATCGATACTTTACTAAACTGGAATTCAACTGCTGTAGCATGGTTCGGGCTCTGATTGGATGTTCTGCAAATTGTTGCACTTGCCCTGGCCTCACATTGGTTATCTTTGCAGACTCTTCGGTCCATAGAACATCTTGTTCGACATGCAACTTGACCACGTCGCTCAGGTTGATGAAATTATCGGGGGTGCCAAACTCGGGGCACTTGACATCCTTCATTATTTTGTTAATTTTATCCCAATGCTTCTTGCACTTGGTCCATTGTTCTTGGATCTCTCAATGTTGGTTCCAAGACATCTTATCCCAGTACTTGACTGATCTCTTCATGCGATTAATACTACTTTTTCCTATCATCTAAACGCCATGTTTTTCCTTATCTTGGCCTTGCTGGACTGCCTCAATGTAATAGAGTCTTTCTACCGCTCGTTGTGCCATTTCATACCATCACTCCATCTCCTTGTATGTCATTAGTGCCATGAGAGCGTCCTCCTGGAACTCAACTATTTTTTCGGTTAACATGTGTCTTTCCTTCTTGAACTCATTGTAAACTCCTGCAAACTCACCTCTTAGATACACAACGGTCTTCCTGGAGACTTTGTAGTATTCGAGAAGATGGCGCAAGTGCTCAAGCTCCTTTAGGGAGGAAGCTAGTTCCTTTTCATCTCTCCTAGCTCTATCCAAGGTGGCATCTAAGAGGGTTTTTCCTACACCAATTAGTTCAAACATCTGGGCATCTGCTGTGTTGATCAAGTTCTCCTCTGTAGTAACTAAGATGGAGTGATCCATTGAGATCCTTCTTTTCTTTATAGTCCTTTGAACAATGGAATTTCTCTTTCGATTGTAGGAGATCACATAGATATATGCTACCTCATCTACTGGCTCTGGTATCTGTTGATCGCCCCATTTTAGCTTGTTTCCCAAACTACCAGTGGTGTATATTTGTTCAAGATTGGGCTCTCAGAATTCCTCGTTGTTCCTTATGGGTCCTAATTCTACTTGTCACTCATCGGGGATTTGATTATTGGGAAAAATGGAGGTGTCAGGTATAGACTCATTACTTATTCTCTCGTCGACCGCATAATTGTTGATTTCCTTTTGTGGGGATTCGTTCTTTGTCTCCTCCAGTTCAGACACAACATTCAGATCTACTTTGGTTTCCAATTCATTGGGTTCTTTTGTGTTAAGGCCATTTTCAGCTTCTGTTTCCTTTTGTGATACCTCCTTGTCTTGAACTTTAGGCTCAGGGGAGGAAGACTTCTCGGGACCTTTTTCCTCTTGGGCATGCACAGGGGAGTGGTGAGATGGTTCCAAGATTTCATTAACACTATATATATGTATAATTTTTCTAAGGGGATTAGGCGCTCATGTTTCTATTGACACTCGGCCTATCTCTGTTTTATTTTTCCTGTCCATAGGGGAATTGACTGATGGTGTTGTGGATCCAGTGTTGCCTCTTTTTTGTTGGTGTTCCCAAGGTCTATGGAATCGGGGTCGCTTGACTCCATTGGGATTCTTCCTTGGGTACCATTTGGAAGCGTGGGTGTTATGATAAGGTATGGATCATCCTGAATCCATTTCATTAGCAACTGGCTTTGCTAGTACAAAATTTCACCCATCCCCTGTGCAGCTTGAACTTTAGGGAAATCCCTAATTTGTATCGGGGATTCCTGGTAAACTCTTGCCGCCTCGATGCCCTCTTGGGGATTGCTTATTTCTTTGCTTGATTTAGATGCTATAGTTCCTTCTCGAGCCCTGAGAATTTCTTGAGCTGTCTTCTCCAAAGACATCTCTTTCTCTTCCCAACTCATAGCTTTGAACCTTGTTGTTTGAGGATCAACCCTCCTTGACGCCACTTCACTCCAATATTGAGCGTTTTTGATGAAAATTTCATCTTCATACCGATCATGGGCATAAGACCAACATGATGATGCCTGTGATGCGTGTTGTAGGACCAGGCCCTTGGGATCATGTTTGCGAAATCAACCAGTTTGGAACCAGAATTCTAGTTGACTTAGCCCTTCTTGCTTAGCATGCACAATATATTTGACCATGTAGAAGCCAATATGAAACCCATACAGAATGAAGGTCCACTTCTTGTCTTTTACTAAAGTGGCATTGTATCCTTTCAGGATGGTCTGGTAGCAAATTTCCCCTAATACTAGTCAGTCGGGAACATATATAGGTAACAAATGGGGTGCCCCTGTGGTTCTGAAAACCCTGATGTAGGTTTTGTGCTCATCTAGATACCAGTGACCCACTTTTGATATAACCCTTTTTGCTTCTTTTGACAGCCTAGGGCACTCTTTCCTGAATAGAAAAAAATAGATGCATGCAATAAAATGGTCACAGATAAGAGAATAGGATTTTTTGTACCTGTTATCCCATAAGATGTTGAAGTATATACATGGACCGAGAGCTCTGAGGAGTGCCAGTTCAAGTTCATTCTAGAGAAAACGTTCCTGGCGCAGATGATGTCTAACAGATATGAGGCCATGTAGAAGGAGGGGGTTTCCCCTTCTTTTGGCGTCTGGGCTTGTCTTATGCAGGTGCTCAGCTGTTTGGAGATGATGGTAGCCCAATTGAAACCCATGCTTGAAATGGCTATCGTATAATCTAGGGGCATCCAAGCCTCTGAAAATCGGGAGAAATATTTCTTCCCATGCAACTTGCAGAGAAGATCCATTAATTATATGTATGGTTCCCTTAGATTGGTCGTTGGGTACCAGCCAACAGTCCAGTTCATGAATTTTTTGTCTTCCCTCCACCACAATGCCATGATTTTGTTGGTATCATGTGATGCATAAAAACTCAAAAGGAAATCAGTGCTTAGCTTTTCTTCTGACTCCCTAATCTTGTAGTAACTCCGAACCTCTGATGGAAAGAAAACCCCAACGCATCCACCATTATCATCATTAATCAAACATTTATGTGCGTTAGTGTGGTCAATGAGCCACTTTAGGAGCTCAATGCAAGGAAACACCAGAGTTTGGCTTGCCACCATGTGTAGATAATCTCTACATATGTTTGGGAGGACAGAATCATCTAGCTTCCTTGTATCAGTATCATTGTGCGGGGTATACTCGAGGGGTTCTTCTTTCTTGATTTTCTTAAACAATTCTTTCCAGCGAGGAAATGTTGTTTTGGTTCCAATGTTTTCCTCTGTGTCTCTGAAGGCTAGGGGTTGGACGAAGGCCTTATTGGTAGTTGTCTTAATGACAGGCACTGGTTTGGGGGCGAATTCTAATTGTCTTGCAACTGCTGGGGAGGATTCCTCTCCTGCTTCTGGTTCTTGCATCTTTGGTGCTCTTGGGGATTTCTTGGTGGAAGGTTTCTTCAGAGGCATTGTTCCTACAATTAAAACAACCCTTAAACATGTGTATATAGCAGCGTTGGGTTGAGAACATACAAAGGAAGTGTAAAACACCACAAGTGGATACATACTTGTAATTATTGCTAAGCTAGTTGTCTAATACTCACTGGACTTTGGACAAGTTCTTCAGATTGTTAGCCCTGCTTCTCTGTTTGTTCTGAAATCTTTGTCGTGCAGAATGGGATCATACGCAATAACTTCCAACGAATATAACTGGAGAGACTCTATCTGTCATATCAACTAGTTAATATGAGTAATAAATTCAATTCAAAAAAAAACTACCGTCGGTTCTCCACAATTAAATTGTAACTAGTTGACGGCGGAGGCACGGAGGTATATGCATTGCATCAACAAGATTTAAACAGTTTCTTTTGATTCACACATATATTAGAAACTAATGAACAATCTGTAATTTTACTAACACTTTTAAATGCATCATACCTAATGAATTTGAGGGTTAAAACATCTCATCACTTCGTGTCTTTTCGCCATGGAGTTCGGGGATCGATGATCGGGGGAAGGTTTTAGGTGCACATCTCCTTGGTGGGTTATCATCTTCTTTACCTCCCATCGCTGAAAATGTTTCAAGAGTAGGCAGTTGGTGATACCAATCCTCTCTTGCACGATGCTTTCTTTTTCATTTTCCTACCGAAGCCGAACGGATCGGTCTTCGGTGATACCCCTGCCAAAGTTCATTCGCAAAAAATAAAGAATTTCGTCTGTTGACGCCGATGAAGATCGGTGCTAGGCTATTTTAAACTTCTCATATGATCTTCATCACCTTTAATCTTTACTGATGCCGAACTCCCTAAGCGTGTTGGGGAAAGATTTATTTTTCCGATTGCTTAAGTGGTTGTTAAGTATCTTTTAATGGTTAAGATGATTCTTTGTTGTATGTTCAAACTCTTCTTCTTTTAAAAATTCAAATATGAAACATAAAGGATAAGCGTAGTCATCAGTTTCATAGTGAAGGAAAAACAAATAGTGCAAAGGATCAAGTGGTACACAAAAAGTAAAAAAAATGGACATAGACTTTTAGGGTGTGTTGAGTGCTCAATAGAACGGTTTGGATCAACTCTAGTTTTTGGGACTTCAAGATTTTTCACTCTAGCACAATCCATTTCTCTCGAAGTGTTGAACTTCTAAACTGTTGTGAGATATATGGCTCACAATCACTTGTGCGCAGATCTGATGTCTGAGATTTGTTCTTCCCTGCTGTGCCTTACCTCTTGTTCTTGGTTCGATCTAACAACTCTGATCTGTCTTCGGCCTATCCAACAGTTAATCACTTTTCCCCAGATCTATGGTGTAGATCCACTCCGGGACTTTGAAACTTCGAGCTTCGGCCCCCTTTTTCTCTATAACACATAGACATCATCGAAGTCACGAATTCCGAAGGACTTGGTGGTTAACTCTCATGCACCTTTCTTCAGATCTGACGGTTGTGAAGGATCCTCCTTCTCCTGAACAGATCCTATGGTCGAAATTATAAACTTTGTGGCCCAATACCATGATTGTGGTGTTATCCTTCCTCTGTAGGTTTTATTCAAATGCTATACTTCTTGAGCTTCTGAACATAGTCCAAGTGTTCACACGATGCCTTCCTGACACTCAGGAATGATCTGAACTTCGAATTTTTCCCCTCTTGACAACAATTCACTCTGAAACCTTCACTTCAAATTTCACTAACATGGCCCATCTAGGTTCAGTGTTGAAAACTTGGCTCGGATACCATCTTGTAACATCCCTGACCACCCAGGTCGGGCCATCCTACTCCAAATAATGCTTTGATACCAACTTTAATGTCCCCAACCACCAACATGACGGGCATCGTCACTAAGTAAACACATTTTACGGAAATATTCACATATAAACTTAACATGAAATAAATAGAGATAACATATGATATTCATATATATATATATATATATAATGCAATTAAACAGACAGAAACACTCTGCTCATATACCTATTCATGTGGAAGCAACATTAACACATACTTGAAATATATATAGGCATTACTCATCAATTATAACACATGTACAAATACACAACATACAATGAAAAAATAATTGGTACTTATATTTTTATCAAGAAGAAGATTGACTGCATGCAAACCTTCCATGAACCTCCCAACCTTAGACCACGTTGCTCATCACTCTCAGGAATGGGTCAACCCCGAGCTAGGACTAAAATTCACTAGGAAAGGGATTCCTAGGCTAGGCAGGGACAATAGGAAGTTTCATAGTACAATGGGAAGGATTTTCTCCAAGGAGCCACTTACACCCACAACTCACAGACTCTCATTCCCCACATGCCTGTCCTACCCTAGGAGTGTACACCTTCATTGTCCAACAGTCCATCGACTGCTACACCTCCCCTTCCTTGGGCTTGAACAACAGGTCGGATCAAGAATTCTCAGATCTTTGTAGCTTCTTCTAGACTCCCTCCAGGAGAACTCACTTCCTCAACACTCTCTCTCACCTGGAGAGAGTTTCTCATAGGCCTGACAACTTGCTTCTTCTATCCACAGACCTGACAACCCGCTTCGTCACTTTAGCTCCTCCACACATGAGCATGGTGATGGGAACAACAACAAATAGACTTGGAGGACGGTAATAATGGAACAATGTATAGGCAACCCACAGGGTACAAGTGTCACAATGGTATCAACTTAGGTTTGTTGCAGAGGTTTGGGGTATTGGCATTCAACAATGACAAACTAGCTCACTACGTGCTTGCTCAGTGCATCAATGACTTAGGGTAATGGATGACTAGCATGGTCATAATCGTGAGAATGGTATGAATGGTGAGACCGCCCCCCCATAAATATGCATGCATTTTGGATGACACTTGGCTATCCAGGAGCACATTTTTCCCCACTTGGAACTCGTTCCTCTCCTTAAAGGAAATTAGGATAAATTAATATCCTCTTTACAACTTTTAGAATAATAATATATTATTCTACTAGGCTCTTAGGCTAAACTCTTAGCCTCCTCCCTTTCCCAACCTAGTGGAGTTTAATCCCCCATACGCTTTCTTCATGGTCGATCTACACGCAATGATGTTGTTATATTAATAATATGAATATTTTCATGTACAAAACAGGCTCCTGGCCTTTAACATCTAGGCTCCTGACCTAATCAACACATAAGCCTACTAGCTTATAAATACTCGACCCTCCAGCCTACAAAACATGTTACATTCATAATTACAATCGGGGCTCGTCCTTGGGGTATTACATTGGTAGCCCTGTAGTGAACGTACATATTAACAAGAAATTGATCCAAAATAATTTGATAGATTTAGGGGTAGAAATAAATGTCATGAATAAGGATACAATGTTGAGACTAAACCTTTAGGTATCCCTAAGACATACAACCACTGTGCTTCAACTTGCATATAGGTCTACAGTGAAACTTGAGGGAATGATGGAAGATATAATGGTCTCGATTGATTCTTGGGAATACCCTACTGATTTCTTAGTTCTCCAACCCAAGCTTAAATTCAATGGATATCCTCTCATCTTGGGAAGACCTTGGTTAGCCACAACAAATGCATACATCAGTTGTAGAGTAGGGAATATGACCGTTACTAATGGACATTCCAAAACAAAACTTGTTCTTTACCCTCTTGCTCAGTCACTAATAACACAAAATTTTCCAATTTGGGTAGAGGAAGAAGAAGAGGATCTAGTTTAGACTTTTTTTTATCCCACTTTCACCATAAGTATAGCTTTGGCCAATGACCCACTTGATTAATAAACCTTCATCTCAAATTTTCTGCAAAATCAATACCTTGTTGATGTAAAAATAGAGGGATTAAATGATGAAGATAAATCTTAAATCTCTATTGATCAAGAAGGGAAATCATGGACATACATTTTTACAACAAAAGAAAATAATTCCACTATCAACACCATAGACATCTTCCCCTGTAAAACACTGAAAATCAACACTAGCCTTCCTGATGATTAAGAGAAAAAATTGTTAGTTGTGCTCAAGAAATACATTGAAACTTTTGCATGGGACTACATGGATATGAGAGGCATCCACTCTTCCATATACACCCACCACATATACATTAATGAATATTTCAAACCAATTAGGTATCCTTAGAGGATAATGAACCCTGCACTAAAAGATATTGTCAAGAAAGAATTACAAAACTCCTAGATGGTGGATTTATTTACCCAATTTCTGATAGTCGACGAGTTTCACCCTTAGTCATTGTCCCCAATAATTATGACAATTAATGAATATGTGTGGACTATAAGGAATTCAATAAATCAACTAGGAAAGATCTTTTTTCCTTACCTTTCATTGGCCAAGTCCTATATGTCTTAGTAGGGAAATAATACTTTTCATTTCTAGATGGATTGAGTGGATATAATCAGATACAAATCATCCCTTAAGAACAGAATAAAACTACCTTTACCTGTCCCTGGGGTGTCTTTTCCAATAAAGTCCTTCCATTTTGACTATGCAATGCATTGACTACTTTCCAAAGGGTTGTACTCAACATATTTTCAGACTTCATCCATGGCACAATAGATATCTACATGGATGACTTGAATCCCTATGGAAACTCTTTTGAAAAAGAATTAATTAATCATGATAAGGTTCTCCAGAGGTGTGAAGAAATGAACCTCTCCTTTATCTAGGAAAAATGCAACATGCTTATAAATGAGGGGGATGTTCTCAGGGATGATTTTAAGGATGAAAATTTACATTAAAAAGTAGAAACATGGGATAATCTTACTAGTCCTTAATATGGAAAATGTAAAATGTTTGGTGATAATTTTGTAAAAATTTTCAAATTTCTAAGGATTTTATATACTTTCTATTAAATTTTGGCGATTTTTAAGGTAACATATTTTTTTTGTATGGAATTTGGGTAAATCGTTTTTAGAAAAAGTGGAAATTGGCGAATCATTTTTTAGGAAAAACCATGGAAAATTATCCCATTTGCGAAATTTATCCCCTAAATTCATCTATGGATGTTCTCGAACACCACTTGCTTTCTAGAGGGATTGTAGTAGATCAAAACAAGGTAAAAACAATTAAACATCTGTCTACCCCTATAAAACAAAAATATGTCATAAGCTTCCTTGGACATGTAGGTTATTATAGAAGATTCATTAAATATTTTTGCAAGTAAGCTTCTCCTATGTTTTCCTTAATGTCTAAATATATAGGCTTCTGTTAGAAACCATAAAGTCAAAAGGCATTTGAAATTATCAATGAAAAAATTATTACAACCCCTATTCTTCAAGGTCCCAATTGGAATATTCCTTTCCACATCCACACTGATGTTTTAGATAAAGAAACAAGGGAAGTTTTGGGACAAAATGAAGATAAGAAGTCTTATGCAATTTATTTTATAAGCAAAAACTTATCTAATGTAGAGATGAACTACACAATCACTGAAAAGGAATTTCTTGCAGTAGTTTATGCTCTAAACAAATTTAAACATTATGTAACTCGATATCAAGTTTTTGTGCAAACTTGATATTAATAGAAGAACAATTATATGGCTATTGTTGTTATAGCAATTTGATCTAACCATTCTTGACAAACCAAGAAGGAAAAATGTTGTTGCTGATTTTTTTATTATCAAGATTAACAAATCTTGCAGATGGAGACATGATAGATGATCATTTTCCAGATGAACACCTTTTTGCAATTTCAGTACAAACCCCCTAGTTTGCTGACATAGAAAACTACTTTATAACAAGGAGGTTTCCTCAGCATATTCCCTATAGGGATAGATGAAAAATTGTAAGAAAGAGTACAACATACACTTGGATTGCAAGATATTTGTTCAAGCTTGAGCCATATCAGATCCTAATGAGATGTATAAGAGAATATTAGGTGCATGGCATCCTCCATGCCTACCTTGATGAACCATGTGGAAGACAATATGTAGCAAAGAGGACAACCTACAAAACATTTCATGTTGGTTACTATTGGCCTACCTTACACAAGGATGATTAGCAATATACCTCTCACTGTGATGAGTTTCAAAGGATGAGGAAACCCACAAAAATGAATGAAATTCCCTTACAACCCCAAATATCACCAAAACCTTTTGAAAAGTGGGGTTTGGACTTCTTAGGGCCTATTAAACCCCCTTTAGGATATAAAATATACAACCTTGTATGCACTGATTGCCTAACCAAGTGGTTTGAAGTGAAAGCAATGAAGGTAGCTATAGAATAAAAAATGTTTGAATTCCTATAGGATAACAAATTTTCAAGATTTGGATCCCCCAAGGAGATAGTCACAAACCAAGGAGATCAATTCACCTCCAAGCTTATAGAAAAAATCATGCAACAACATCATACTCGCCACAAAACTTCCACTCCTTATCACCCAAAATCCAATGGATAAGTAGAAGTGACTAATAGAGTTAGAGAACATTCTCAGCAAGACAATCGACATGAATAAAAAGGATTGTGCAAAAACTATGATAGAGGCAATATGGGCATATAATATAACATGGAATACTATAACATGGTTTACATCCTATGAGATAGTTTATGGTAAGAATTCCATGTTTCCCATTGAGTTTGAATTTGTCACCTTGAGAACAATATTTGAACTAAATATGGACCTCTCATCAACAAAACAAGAAATATTGTAGAAACTGAATTCCTTAGACGAGTATAGAATGCAAGCACTCTTCCACATTGAGGTAGTACAACTGCAAAGAAAAATCTAGCATGATAATAAAACCAATCCTAGAAAATTCAAAGAAGGAGACTGGACCCTATTATTTGAATCCAAATTTAAAGACTTCAAAGGAAAAATGGTGACACTATGGCTAGGGCCATACATCACTGAGAATTTTCATGACAATGGCTTATTCCAAATCAAGACTATAGATGGAGAAGGGATTCCATTATTGGTGAATGGAATTACACTCAAATGACACAACAAGCCTTTAACAAAGGAAGAGTTTACAAACACAATGAAAACTAATAATTTGTATGTGATTGATAGCAGAGATGCTATCAACCCATCCAAACACTAAAAAGAAAATATAAATAAAAAATAATAATAAATACCCAAATGAAAACCTCATTGAGTCATCTAGGACAAGTATATGATTGAAAACATCCATGGAGTCTTAGACTTGAGAAAATAAAAAATATATATGTACCTCCTCATAAAAACCTTCAAAGTCATGATGAGACAAGGCAATGGTGAAAACTAGCAATGGTACAATTGCCTTGAGAAAAAATGAGAAAAACAAAAGAGACAAAAATATTAAAAGTTTTTTGTAGGTATCAATGGAAATGAAGATCAACCAAGGGCCTCTAACATTTGCACAAAAAAAAAAGGTAAGTATCGACACAATATATGAGGAAACAAGATATGCATCATCAACAATCCACAATAAGAAGAGAAAAATCAACATTAGAACAAACACAACTCAATTTGAAAGTAGAAGAATGATAACTAAAAAAAAGATGAAAAATCCACCTCTCCATAGTAACAATTTTGGACAACCAACAATAGTTCTGGGTATCCAACAACAATTCTGGGTGGCCAAAAGCAAACTACAACAATTCTGAGTTTTCAATGTAAGTATGCCACTTTTGAAATTATTTTAACTCAATACTTTTCCTCCAGTTTACCAGCATTAAAGTGATCTCACAAGCATATGAAGGCTAATAACATACCACACATCTGAAAAAAAAGAAAAGACACGTTACAAATCAACAAAATAGTATGAATAAATATCATAATATTAACCTATGGGTATTTTTCTAGAATTCATGACATACAAAGATCACTTTATTTTTCAAAACTAAGGGATGAGTAGAACCTGCAAGTTTTTAATCTCATGTATACTCATCATCACCATATCAAGTTTCACTCATACCATTCCCATCTTATATCACCATTCTTTTTATACACATTATACACATTTTTCATTCTCACATTTTCATTATTTGACTAGACCTTTCATAAACTCCATTCTTTTCATCTTTTCATTAATATCACTTTACATTTTCCCCCAAATCACTTCCATACCTCTCGACGCAATCTACAAAATCTTTAAAACATCACTCAAGATTATCGCACCATACAATATAATAGTTTATAGGAAAACCCACAAAAAACAGGTTTTCTACATGATCAACTACATGAATTAACAAAAATATACAACAAGCACTGTTTTTATGCAAAATGATTTTTTTTCTTGTACAATGAGCATCACCATGGTCAAGGCCATATAAAAAACAAAAAAAAATGTAACTCCCATCATCTATAGGATACTTTTCACACTCACATGATTCTTTATAGAAGCAAAAGCAACCTACAAACAACATTAAAATGACAATAGGTTCAATAATGATCATACAAAATATATCAACAAAAACAAATAAAGCATAAGAACCCTGAGGTACTCTCAATCCAATATCATATTATTCATTTTATAATTTGAAAAAGAAACACATAATTTTTTGCATGTTCAACAAAAAGTTCCACATGTACAAGATGGAAAAATTGAGGTGGGCTTCAATTTGCGCATTGGGGGAGATGGTACTTTGTGACAAAAGGGTGTCACTTCATGATAAAAAAGTGTGACTTCATGAAAAAAAGTGTGAGATGATTATGGGAATGACGCAATGATTTGAGATGATGACAATAGTATATATAAGACAAACTACCATTAACATACAATAATGACATGACTTTCACATCGAGAAACTCAATTTAAGAGTTGCCACCCTTGATATTTTCTCTCCATAACTAGACTCATAAACTCAACAACAATATTCGATCTCAACAAGCTATATAGATAACAAACATTTTCTTTGAACATGCAAGGGTTCAACATGAAAAGTATTTAACAAACAACAATAGGATGATTTGTAAGAACAAAGGTTAGTCTTCCAACAAGTTCAAAACCATACATAAAATCAGGCCTACAAGAAAAGGTTGGTAGAAACCCTCAACCTTTGTTGGAAATTTTTACTTTCTCTTAGGTTGGATTAAAACATTGACTGTATAATTGTGTATTCTTTTTGTCCCTTAGAAACTACCCTCATAACCCTTCATTTGCATTACATAGACATCATAATCTTACCGATATTTCAAATTTCTTCACTACGGAATACCATAATCTCTCTCTCTCTCTCTCTCTCTCTCTCGTTTTCCCAAAAATTCACATTCGAGCTCAGGGTATCATTTGAATTTTTTCTCCATACACATGCACTACTGAAGCTACAATCCTACTTAGGTTATGACATATTTTTTTCTCTCATAGGAACCTAAATTAAGTTGACCAATATCTTTCACTAAAATTTGACTCCACAAGGCACCATGAAGTTGAAACCTTCGATGCAACTATAATCCTGCATCCTTCTTATTTTTTTCCAAAGGTACTATAAAACCTGTTTGTTACCTCTATATGCAAACTTCCATGCTGCCTCAATTCTTCTACAAAAGAACTCAACCCTTCAAGTATTCCACTCAGAAGTGATCTCTTTTGAAGAGCATAGTTTTCCATAGGCCACCTTATCCCTGCACCTTGTCTCCTATAGGAAATTGATCAGGGTCCTCATACCTGGCTATGTTTTGGCCAACTTTTACTGCATCTTAGATCTTTGGTCAAGAATATTGCGACCTTCTATATAGCAAGCCTGAGGATTAGTTTCTCTTACCATAAAAAGAAACCATAACCACAGTGCTTTCAAATCATTGAAGACAATCTGAAATAACAAAATTGGTATAATCAGAATTGTAGAAAATAGAAAGTAACTCAACTTTTTAACCATGTAAACACACCCATACAATTTCCTTATTTTCTAAAGCTTCAGAAACTAAAATGGGGGCTAGGTTCAACAAAAGGGAACCCACATAACCCTCCAAGGTTTATGAGAACCATGAAGTGGTTTAGATATTTCAGAGAAGCCACTATTTAGGCTATTTTGAGAGACTGAGGGGATATGATGATGATTTTTATTTAGAATTTTCACTAATTTTTTAGAATATTCATAGGTCAAGAACATGTAACTGCAATTAGGGGATTGGAGATATTGGTTGATGAATCTTCTATAAGAAGAGTCTCCAGCCTGCCTATGGGTTTTTCATGGGAAAAGGAGGAGATACGAGAGGCCCCAAATGGGGTAAAGAAACTTTTCTTCCAAAGAAATGAAAGGCCATAGGAAGACAAAAATGACATTAAAAGGGAAACTCTACCCCATTCTTGGCCTGAGGTGGCCTACCGCATTATCAAATACATCTCCTATGAAGGGAGAATGGGTGTGGCCTATTCATATGATTTCAAACTCCTCCATTAGTCAAGACACCTCTCCCACCAAAAACTAGAGAAAAACCTCAACATACCCTATTTTCTTCTCTAGTCTTTGAAAGAAACGAGTACCAAGGTAAGGGGATGAAAAATGGACACACTATCATGCCTCGATATCATCAAGTTGATAGTTTCATATGCCTTGGGAAATATGAGATATAGAGTCCCCTCAGAATATTTTGTGGACATGGATAGACAGTCCTTATTGGAGGCACAAGAGGCCATGAGGAAACAAATCCTTGAAAAAGAAGAAAAAGAAGAAGGTGAAGGGGAAAGGAAAACAAAGGAAGCCAACAGGACATGATCACTTAAACAAAAAATAAATAAGTAGAAGGTAAATATAGAGACTACATATAAAATGTTTTTTGACACCTTGATAATTATAAGGACACCATCAACAATCCCCTTGAAGTTAAAAGACACAGAACCTACTCAATGAAGGAGAAGATAGTCCTACAGGAAGAGAATTTTAAGAAAGGGATCAACACAAAGAAATCCTAAAATGATAACACCCATGTCTACCCCAATCAAAATTGAGGACTCTTCTAGCCCAAAAGATCCATAGGGAGAAAGGAAGACACCTCAAGAAAAGGAGAAATCACCAAAAAAAGAAACATCACCATAGAAGAAGAAGAAGTCACGACAAGCAGCAGGGACATCAAGAGGTGGGACACCAACATGCATACTTCTACATTATTCCTTTTTGGAATTATAGAAGGTAAAAATAGAATCCATCCAATGGAAAAATATGGAAAAGGTTAGCATTTGAAAATTGAGATATGACAACATAGAGGATTTGGAACAACTCCAACATTCACAAGAAAAATTAAATCATGAAAATGCAAGAGACACAACACAACAAGAAGTTAGTGACAAAAATTCAAAAATTGAGGAAAGAATTGGAAGAAAATTGTGAGGATATGATTGATAAGAATGATAAGATATACATTATGGGGGCATCTTTGGCAAACATGGCCCAATTATCTCAAAAAATACTAGAATGCAACCAACCAACGAGGGTGTACACATTCTTCCTCAAGGAAAAATGGTACAAATACTAGATCACAAGCATAGCTCAACAAGTAAAATCCTACATTAAGACTCCTAAAACCTTTTTGGAGGCATACCAATATAGAAACATAGAAGAGAAGGCTAGGCTATGTAAATTTTATCTACATAAGTTTTCTATGTCTCACCCATACAAATGGAATCCTCATCCATATGTAGGGGACGTTCATATAATGAATTTTACATCTTGGATGAGGAATGAGGAGATCAAGGAAACTCATATGAAAAGGTACAAGTAAGAAGAGTGAAACAACCCCCTTTGGATTATGGATGAAGCACCCATGCCTAAGGATGTTATATCTAGCTGTGACACTCTTTCTTCATACAAGGATGTAACCTCAATTTGGGAAGAAAATCATGTAGAAGCTATGAAACACCTTGAGGATACCTTGAGGATTATAGGAGAAGAGGAAACATAAGCATTCCATACAAGATGTCACTCCTTACCCCATGACCTCCAATTAAAGGATCCACATTCTCCCAATGCCTTGTAGGTTGCATTCTTTAGAACTCTGTTATACAAAGAAACCATGAAAAGGATGAAGGCTAAATGGATTTTATTGAGAGTGAATCCCCATCTCCTCCTCCCAATTTTACCTCAAATTGATTTAGATAGGGATACGGAAAAGGAAGAATGGGAATATATATAAATAACCAAAGGATACTATGATCAATAGGCCATCACTAGGTATACATATTGGGATATTAAACAAGAGTGTAGTGAACAACAACAATAACATTGATATATAGGGGACATCTCATCCTTTTATTGCATAAGGGTGTGTAAAGCTTCAACTAGGGGATAATGATGGGCCTTTATAATGCCTATCAAAAGGCCCATAAAAGAAACACTTTTTAACTACTTATGTACCTAAGAACTCACCTTTTTGGCCATGCCTAATATAAAATGTGGTTGTTTTGCAATTCATTTATTGAATGATTTTGAGTTTGAGATATGATGAATAATTCTTATGTTTTTTCTTAGTTTCATGATAAAATTGTATGTGTATCCTAACCTCAACAAGTTGAACCACTCATAGAAGGATGGAGGTCTGAGCACATGGAGAAAAACAAGGGATCTTGTCCCCACCTACCACTAGTTCACTACCAAGATATTAAAGAGACACTATCTTGTAACTCAGACTTCAAGGATCCAAAATATACCCAACGAAGATGTGTATATGAATGAAGTAATGTTGGGGAGAAAATACCCACAATTCCTCCTCGATGTAAGGATAGGGTCGAGCTTTCTAGGAGAATAAATAAAACTCAAGGATTAGCCTTGAGAAGTTAAGTTTTTGATAGAAGATTGCAGTATTGTATCCTGTCATTTCATTTAGAGACCTTGAAAGCTTGGGGCTATGATCCAATGATGTACTTGTTGTGATTGATCAAGAAAAATGCTTTATTTCTCAACTCATTAGTCTTTTTCAGGTTCCTTGTGTTGCTTGGGTAGGGCTCACTCAAGAGGGCTCAAGGACCCATATGTATTTTTGTTTCATGGTGTTGTGTTTTAGCTTCATCTTTTAGTTGTTTTAAGTAGTTAACATATCAACAAATAATTATATTCATGACTGTAATGTGACTTTGTTTCACATGCCAACACAAATGTTTGTTCTTGACTATAATTTATTTCTACTTCCTGTAGATGCTATTACACATTTAGAGGAACTAATTGAGATTGTTTGTTCAGGGTTAGAATTCCATTTCCATACCATTATATCATTTTTTGATAATTTCATTATTTTTATAAGGATTTAATAGATTTTTTGAACCTTTCTTACTTTTCCTACAGACTTTCTTGTAGGACTGTAATAGTTCTTGTAGAACTATCAACGATTCCTGTAGAACTGTCAACAGTTCCTGTAGGTCATCCCAAATTAGGTTTATTTTATTATTTCTCTTAATGATTGATGATCCTTAATGTTAATGTGATTATATAAAGTTATGGTACTTCATGAGGGGATAGGGACCTATTTCGAAGACAAATGTTTGTATAGTTAGCATAGTTTCATTCAACAAAAGAAATTATGTTTCCTAGATTAATTTCCTTTATGAAATGTTTTCATTATAAATGCTATGCTTTCCATATTAGAATAGTTTCCTTTTAGTAATGTGTGATCTTATATACCGCTCATTTATTTCCATGATTTTTTATTCATTTCAGTTATAGTTTCTTTCTTAAGTGATTTATTCCCCTTTTCAAGTGCTCAGAGTGAGACCTATGATATCACAAATGTTGGTTGTAGAGCCTAACTATCTTTCTGATTCAGAGGCTTATTTCAGCCGTGCTTGGACCCCATTCACTAACGGGGGGTGTGGGGGGGTTTTCCCCCCAAAAAATGTTGCTAGGGGGTTCCAAGGGAGGGCGACAATTTTTTTTGTAGCCCCCCTTGGAGGGGGATTCGGGGGAAGCGCCCCTGAAGCAAAATATTGAGAAAAATTGTCTTGTAAAATATTGTAATTTCATAGTCAATCTAGACCATTCATTATAAGGTCACAGATATGACGGTAGAAGTTATGTTAGGTTTTTTTCTCTAGAAGGAAACCCTCTTTTATGAGGGAATTGTATTGCGTCTAGGGATTATCTCGAATATTATATTCTAAGAGAGGATACTGTGAGAGAAAGAAGAGGAAGTTGCAATGGGTGTGTCATAGGTTGTATCCCTTTATTTTGCTAGATAATAAAAATGAAGGAGCTGACAATTTATCTGGTGGATGTACCCCACACTAGGTGAACCATGTATATCTGTGTCTCTATTGTATTGTGTATCTTCTATATTTTATTTCCACATTTATTTTATTTTATTGCTCTGTGATCCTGTTTTTCTAACAATTGGTATCAGAGAGAAAGGTAACTCATAGGAAAATAGGGTTCCTGGTTCGAGTGGGAGAAATGGTGAAAGATGGAAATTTTAGGGTCAAAAAATTTAACGACAAAAACTACTAGTTATGGAAGATGCAGATGGAAGATTATTATATCAGAAGGATCTATTCCTACCATTAGGTAGAATAAAAAGAAGCCGATGACCATGAAGGATGAATAATGGGAGGTTCTTTACAGAAATAAATTAGGAATGATACGATTGAGCTTGGCAGCATCGGTGGGCTTCAATATTTCAAAATAAAAGACAATGAAGGAGTTCATGGACACATTGACTAAACTGTATGAAAAACCCTTGGCATCCAATAAGGTATTTCTAATGAAGAGATTATTTAATATGAATATGTCAAAAGTTGGGTCTGTTGCAGATCATTTAAATGAATTTAATATGGTCACTAATCAACTAAGTTATGTGAAAGTGGAATTTGATGATGAGGTTAGGGCTCTTCTAATTGTGTGATAGTTGCTAGAAAGATGGAATGGCTTGGTCATGGATGTAAGTAACTATGTCTCTGGTTCAAACACTCTAAAATTTGATGATGATGTTGTTGGTTTTATCCTTAGCGAGGAAATGTGACAAAAAAACAAAGGTGAGACATCAGGTAATGCGTTAAACATGGTGAATAGAGGAAGACAAAAGGATAGAGGAAAGGGCTCGGGGAACCGCATGAATTATAGTAAGGGAAGATCCAAATCTATATTGGGAAAGAGAGAGTGTTGGAATTATGGGAAGAAATGACATTTGAAGAAAGACTGTAGAGCTCCAAACAAACAAAGAGATTGACAACAGGAGAAAAATCAAGAAGAAAATGTAACATGTGATGTGTTATAAGATGCTTTGATTATTTCTGTAGATAACATTCCTGAGTCTTGGGTAGTAGATTCGAGGGCTTCATTTCATGTCACATCCCATAGGAAACATTTTCTATATTATGTTCAAGGTGATTTTGGACATGCTCATTTGGGTGATGATTCACCATGCAAAATTGTTGGAATGGGTAAGGTACAAATAAAGAAAAAGAATGGAAACCAATGGTTGTTGAAAGAGGAATGACATGTTCTAGATATAAGGAAAAATCTAATTTCAACAGGGCAGTTGGAAAGCGAAGGTTGTATATCCATATTTACAGAGAAGGCGTGGAAGGTCACCAAAGGATCACTGGTGATAGAAAAATGAGAGAAGGTAGGTACATTGTATTTGTGTACTGGTAATGCTAATTATTCTATCTCTTTAGCTTCTACAGGAATGGATACAACACTTTGGAATCATAGGGTTGGACACATGAGTGAGAAGGGGATGCAAATACTTCACAAAAGGAATTTGTTTCCAAATCTTAAACAAATTGATTTGTATTTCTATGAGCATTGTGTTCATGGAAAACATAAGAGAGTCATTTTTATCAGAGTCGGAAAATAAAAGAAGAGCGAAAGGTTAGATCTTGTGCATACAGATGTATGGGGACCAAATCAGGTATCATCTCTTGGTGGCTCTCATTATTATGTTACATTTATTAATGATGAAACTAGAAAAACTTGGGTTTATTGAATTAAAAAAAAATATGATGTTTTTTATACTTTTAAGAAGTGGAAAACTTTGGTTGAGAATGAGACAGGAAAAAGGTTGAAGTGTCTTAGATCAGAAAATGGAGGTGAATATTGCAACAAATATTTTGATGATTACTATTCATACCATGGGATTCGTAGAGAGAAAAAAGTTCTAGGAACACCACATGAAAATGGTGTGTCAGAAAGGATGAACAAGACAATCATGGAGTGTGCAAGGCATATGAGATTGCATTTTGGGTTTCCCTTACAGTTTTGGGAAGATGCTGTAAATATTTTTGTTTACATAATAAATAGAGGACCTTCAATATCTTTGGATGGTGGAATTATAGAGGAGGCATGGACGGGTAAAAAGGTAAATTATTCTTTTTTGAAGACTTTCAGTTGTGAAGCATTTGTCCATATTGATAAAGAAAATAGAACAAAGCTTGAGGGAAAATCCAAGAAGTGTACCTTTATTGGATACAGTGTTAATGATTTTGGTTATCGCTTATGGGATGATGAAAATCAAAAAATAATTATAAGTAGAGATATCATATTCAATGAGAAGGTCATGTACAAATATCAGTTTCAAGGAAAGAAACATGACAAAGAAAAACCAGAATACACAGTGCTTGATGAGATCATTGAAAAAGAAATTCCAAAGGTACCAGAAAATAAAAATGTATAAAAACAGGAGAAACATGTACCTCAAACTCCTTCAAGTGTTTTTAGAAGATCTACGAGGTTAAGTAGACCCCTTGAATGATGCTCTCCTTCATTATATTATTTATTGTTGATTGATTTTGGTGAACCAGAATGTTATGAAGAGGGAGTGCATGTAGACACTAAAAAAAAGTGGGAGCAGTGCATGAAAGAGGAAATGGATTCCTTGGTAAATAACTAGACTTGGGAATTGGTTCAGTTTCCTACAGGAAAAAGAGCATTGTAGAATAAATGGGTTTATAAGTTTAAGGAAGAAGATAGAGGAAAAAGGTTGCACAAGGCTAGACTTGTTGTAAAGGGGTTTGCACAAAAGAAAGGTTTATATTTTGATGAAATATTTTCTCCTGTTGTTAAGATGTATTCAATTAGGACAATTTTAAGTCTTGTGGAAGTAGAAGATTTGCATCTTTAAAACTTTTCTCCATGGGGATTTAGAGGAAGATATTTATATCCAACAACCATAGAGGTATGAGGTCAAAGGGAAGGATAATTTGGTATGAAGGTTGAAGAAGAGCTTGTATGGCCTAAATAAAGCTTCAAGGTAGTGGTATTTGAAGTTTGACAGGTTTATGAAAGAACACGGTTATAGTAGATGTCATTCTAATCATTGTGTTTATTTTAAAATCCTAGAAAGTGGAAACTATATTATCTTGCTATTGTATGTAGATGACATGCTTGTTGAAGGGTATAATATGTGGGATATAAATGTGCTCAAGAATAAATTAGCTAATTCATTTGTGATGAAGGATTTGGGTGCTACTAAGAAAATCCTTGGTATGAGAATACCAAGAGATAGGAAAAATCACAAATTGACATTGTCTCAGGGTTAGTACATAGAGAAGGTGTTGGAGAGGTTTAGAATACATAATGAAAAATCAGTTAGTACACCTTTGGCTAGCCATTTAATATTAACTAAGGAAATGTGTCACAAGTCACCAGATGAGATAGAATACATGTCCAGGTTCCGTTATTCATCAACACTTGACACCTTGTTGTATGCGATGGTTTAACAAGACCAAATATTGGACATGCAGTGGGAGTTGTGAGCAAGTCTATGAACAATCCAGGTGAATAAAAATGGGAGGACATAAAGTGGATTATTAGGTATTTAGGTATTTGAGAGGTACTTCTACTCATGCATTATGTTTTTGAGGTTTAGACACTGTTCTATAGTGATATGTTGATTCATATATGGTAAGTGATAAAGATAGCAGGAGGAGCACTAGAGGGTATGTTTTTACTATAGGTGGAACATCGGTAAGTTGGAATTAAAAAATACAAAAGGTTTTTTTACTTTCAACAATAGAAGCAAAGTATGTTGTTGCTACAGAGTCTAGTAAATAAATGATTTGGTTACAGAGGTTTATGGAGGAATTGGGAAACAAGTAGACAAATATCAAGTTGTACTGTGACAATGAGAGTGCCATTCATCTTGCAAAAAATCAACCTTCCATTCAATGAATAATCATATACAACTCAGGTACCATTTCATATGATCCATCTTGGAAGATGGGCATTTGAAGTTGGAAAAGATACATACTAGCCATAATCTTCCAGACATGTTAACAAATGGAGTAACCAGGGAGAAACTAATTTCTTGCTCATTTTTATTTGGTCTTCAATCATGAAGGTGAAGACGTGAAATTTTCCAGGTCCAAGGTGGAGTATAGTCCAACAAGTACAACAACAATGGAGTTGTTGTGATCATTCTCCAAGTGGGATATTGTTGGTTGTGGAGCCTAACTATCTTCCTGATTCAAAGGTTTGTTTTAGCCGTGCTTGGACCCCATTCCCTAACAAGGGGGTGTGGGGGGATCCCCCCCCCCTCCCCCACCACGGGGGGGGGGGGGTGGAAAATTTTTTTGTAGCTCCCCCTGGCTGGGGATTCAAGGGCAGCACCCCTGAAGTGAAATATTGGGAAACATTTCCTTGTAAAATATTGTAATTTCGTAGTCAATTTGGACCTTTCAATATAAGGTCACAGATATGATGGTAGAAGTTACGCTAGGGTTTTGTTCCCTAGAAGGAAACCCTCTTTTATGAGGGAATTGTATTGTAGCTAGGGATTATTGAAAATATTGTATTCTGAGAGAGGAGACTATGAGAGAAAGAAGAGTATTCTGAGAGAGGAGACTATGAGAGAAAGAAGAGGAAGTTACAATGGGTGTGTTGTAGTTTGTATCCCTTCATTTTGCTAGATAATAAAAATGAAGGACCTGAAAATTTCTCTAGTGGATGTAGCCCACACTGTGTGGACCACATATATATGTGTCTCTATTTTATTGTGTATCTTCTATGTTTTATTTTTGCATTTGTTTTATTTTATTTCTCTGTGATCCTATTTTTCTAACAACAAATCCCAACCAATAGATAGATGCATAAACATTTAGTAGGTGCATAAGAAAAAAATAGGTGTATTGTACATATATTTTGCATGGTACCTTAGAATTTTGTATGAACCTTGAGTTGATAATTAAAGTACCAATTTGAGGAAGGGGTAGCATTATGTTTTATATTCCAAGGCCCACCAATGATATTATCTACTAGTGTTTGTCTCCCTTGCATGAAATTTCTTTGATTTTCATATATGACTTTGGAAAGGATTTTTTTTAATCTTTTTTCTATGATCTTTGACATGATTTTGTAAGAGGAATTTTAGAGAGAGATTGGGAAAAATCCAATGAAATTGGAGGGATTGTGTTCTTTAGGAATAAGAGCTAAAAAATAGGAGTTTGTGTTACCACCCAATTTATAGGGATTTTGGAGAAATTGTAGCATTATCTTAAAATCTATTTTTATAATGCACCAATAGGATCATAGAAGTGAATATAAAAATCATATGAGATTGGGTCTTTGTGAGGGTGTAAGATCCATATTGCATTTATTATTCCATCTTCTTCAATCTCCTTCATCAACTCAACATTCTCCATTTGGGTGATTATCATCAGAATGTGTTCCAACATAGAGGCCATGATTTATGGATCAACTCCCTCTTGTTATGTATACAGAGCTTCATAGTGCACTTTAAACTCCTCTTAATTTCCAGAAAATCACTTATATTAGATCCATCCTCCAAGGAGATTTCATTCACATTGTTTTTAAGTGTTTTGGATTTGGACTTTCTATGGAATAATGAAGTATTCCTGTCTCTAGATATTAACAATATAGTATATGACTTGAGTCTCTGCATTTCTTCTTCATATATGGGAGTTTATGTAGTTTGTGGGATATTATGCCTTCTAAATTTTTATGCTAACTACTAATCTCTTCCTCCATTCTACCCTAAAGGAGTTCTAACTGCGATTTTAGGTTTTCTTTCTCCACCTCTTGTGGGGGGGGGGG
>CBVK0100026400.1:0-19415 GCA_900067695.1 Picea abies
GGCTCGTTTATATACCCACGCAGGGGTGCCCTTTACCAATAGTCATGTCATTTGAGACATGTCCTTTCATTAATAATAGTTATTATTTATTAATTAATTATTATGTTATGAATATCTATTTATGTATATTTATGTTCATAACAAATGAATAGCCAAATTTAGAAGCCTGAGGCCCGCTTGAGCTCTACCCTCTCTAATGGTAATTTCCCCTTGTCTTGATGCACTGAATGCATATCTATAGAAGGACTTTATCCCAGTAAGAAATGAATGAAAGAATGAATGCTTGAAACCTGTAAAGGGGACTTGCAAATACAATAATGAATATCAAAAGGCAAGTAAAGGGGTTTGGAATGCAAAAAGTACCTAGGAAAGGGTATCTTAGGCAACAAGTGCTCCCTCTACAAAGTTGCTCATGGAAATGGACCCTATACGGTATCCTGCATGTTAATGATCCTGTTGCCATGAAGTAATCCCACCATGTTTCACTATCACACTTACTTCTAGATGGATTTTGTGGGAAATATCCCCCTACCTGGGTATTAACACATCTAATAGGGTCTTTCGATGGTCCTCGAATCCTAAACTTGCCAAATTGTATAAAGTCTTGGGCTAATGTGAAGTTTGAAGGGGATACCCAATGAGAGTTGTTCATTTGATTTTTGTATTAATAGATGGCTTACTTTGTATGATTCTAAGGACTATTTCCCCTCGTGATTGTTGGTTTTACTTGATTTCATGGTTTTGACTGACTTGGGTGCACTTGACATGGTTTTTGGAGGACGTTTCTGTGTTTTCACCTAGGACGTTGTGCACTTATGTAGGACATAGCATGTGTGATGCAGAGCATTGGGCCATCTGATCACTTGGCTCCCTTCGAGACAAGCTCTCACACCTCTTGAACCTTGGACGATGGACATATAAGCCTTTACTTTGCAGATACAATCACACTAGCACACAGATGGGCAAGGCGGCCACACCTTGGGCATTGTACCTCAGAGGTTATTAGGCATTGGATGGAGGGCGGTGCACTAGCACATGATTGGATACCATACAAAGACGAGGTGCACCTTCATCCCACCTAGGATGTTGATCTTTTCACCTTGGACGTTGAGCACATGGATGATGATGTCATGACACCCTCATGGATTGGGGCTTGCTTGCCATTGGGGCACCACTTTGATGACGAGGCATGACCTTTGACGAGGAGAGGCCACCTTCCACCACACTTGGCACCTTGATGATGAACGTGGCCTTTGGAGGCCTCCTACACCTTCTTGGAGCATGACATCACCCACACGTGTGGTTTTGGAGGGTCTATTTTGATGTTATAGTGTGATTATCTATTGTTAGAGGCTACTTGAGGGGTCGACCCTACTTGTATCATGGATTTATTGTTGTTTTAGATGTTATGTGGACATATGTGCTTTGTTACCTCATATATATAGAGGGAGCGCTCCATTTTGTAAATCGTAAGTCACTCTTGTGTGAGATCACTATTACTTACTTCTCTCTTCTCTTCTTTTGCTAAGGATAATTAGTGCGCACTTTTGGAGTAAAGATCTTGTGGATGCTTTGTCTTATTGTTGGTTGATGATCTTGAGCTAGGGTTTCCTCTTGCATTTCAACATGGTGGAGTAAGTCTTCTTTATCAAGTATTAAATGTTTATGGTATATTGTGAACGTTATGTTGTAATTTGTTGCATGTTACCTTGTTCTTGTTGAAACCCTAGGAGGGATCACAAGTCTTTGCCCCCCTCCTTATTTCATTCATCTAAGTTTGTTGAAGCATTTAAAGACCTATTCTAGGGATTATAAGTCTTTGTCCCCCTAGGATAAAATTTGTTGGCCCTCGACCAAGTTTGAGGAAACACTTGGTCATATTTGACCGTTTTTGGAACTTCGACAGCTTGTCAAAGATGGAGCGCACCGCGAAGCGAAGATCGTGGAAGCTATACCCCTTTCTTGGGTTCTTTTTGGGTTTTTAGGGATAATGTAATGGCTATGGGATGTCGGCCCATGGGTTTACCCATGTTTAGGCCTATTTTATAAAGTATAAATAAGTAGCTAGGCAATGTAAGAGATGAGATAAGCTAAGTGCTAGTAAAGGCTTTGTGTATACTGTGTGACCGACTTACAGAGCTGAGTGCAAGTGTTGTAAGTGTTGAGTGCACGGATTGTAAGAAGGCTCTGTGCTAGATCTACTTGGGGAAGGAGGATCTGGCGAGGTGCATGCAGATCTCCTTCCCTATGCAGAGTACAAGTTTGAGCTCTGTGCTGTAATCAGATTGACCAAAGCTAATAAAGAAGAAGAAGACTTTGTGGACGTAGCCCTAGGGTGGGGGTGAACCACGGTAAACCTGTGTTGTGCTCGGTGCCTCGACCTAATGTGTTTGTCTCTTTCGATGTGTTGTGCTTTGATATGATTATGCTATGTGCTTTGCTATGATATACTTAGATAGATCTACTTTGCTTTGTGCTTCTTAGATGTATGGATGTAGATCCGACATATATGAAAGTGCTGATTGCTAGACCTATTTTGCTGTTGCTAAGTGCTAACTTAACCTAGATCTAAGTGAATGCTGCGGTGCTCTGTGCCATTTGCGGAGTGCCATGAGGGTTAAATCCTTATGAATGATCTATGCTAAAGTATTTGCTAGGTGTTAGAATCACAGATCTGTGTCCCAGCTAAGGTTGCAGACACCTGAGTCTTGCAACCACCCCTGCCTCTACCTTGGGTGAGACTTCATATGCTTCACAGGTGTTGCCGAAAGGGCCGGTAGTTAGGGTTTTGTTGGTGCGCTGTTGAAGCGTTGAACCCTGGGTTTGCCCTTGTGCCAACAAAATCTTTAGCTAGTTTCAAGACCTAGGGCTAGGGTACTTTAGGGTTTGAACCTAGTTCATTTGGATCTTGAGTTAGACATCCTAGAAGAAAAGAAAATGACACCTAGGGTTTATAAGTCTTTAGACCCTAGGGTTTGTTCTCTTGAAGATTGATCCTAAGCATATGAGTCTATAGTCTTAGGGTTCCTAACCCTCACTCTTCTTGGCCATCTAAGTCTAAATTTGAAGTGTAGCTTGACTCCATTGCCCAAGAGAAGGAAAACAACACTAGTCTTCTTGCTATAAGTATGTGCCAACTCCAATAAACTCAGTCTCTTTCAAAAGATAACTTGTTGGGTGAATGCTTAATCACTTTCTTGTGCCCAATATTGCCAAACGACTTGCAAATTCATCCTATAACTTGTTGCTGTTATAAAAGACAGTTACAACCATTAGGGCTAGTTCAAATTGCTGATAGCTTACTTAATATTATGGTTCAATAAGGCTAAATTCATTGCTAAACACTAGGATCTTATTCCACTCATTAAGGGTTGTATTTTAAGATTTTATTGGCAATTTTTGAGGGCTGATTTCTTGCTGCTGTTACAAATATACTTTGCTGATATAAACTGTTAGTTATTGCAAGATTAATTACAACAACCCTCCATTGATAGCTTGTGTTTGGGGCCTCATATTTCACTTCTTAGATTTGGTTTTGGTTATTTTATGCATTGGAACACTTCTCTTACACATGTACAGCCAATTACCTCGCCGAAACTCTTCCCAACCTACCCCATTTCCCTAGTCCTAGCCTATCTTTTCAAGTGACCAAGATAGGTGGCCGTAGACTTGCTTCTAGCTTGTTATAGGATCCTTTGAGGTCATAAGGGAGCCTCCATTGTGTTGGATGTCCATCCATCACTAAAACGAGGGAAGTACTTGTCTAGGTGACAATGCCAACTACTTCCAATTGTTTCATGAGTATGGCATCTGGTGAAGGGCTTTGCACAAGTGCCAAATCCCATGACAACATTTTGGCGCTGTTGTCGGGGAAGATTGAGTCATTCTTCCCATGGCATTTTCTTGGTAATCTTTCCCCAAAGCTTTACTCCTATAACTTACCTGGTGACTCCATTGAGGAAGAACTTTCTTCCTTTCCCACACTTTGATGAGTCTTGTCTAGCAAGTTCATCTGATGACTCCATTGGTATACTTTAAAGGTGTCATTTTATTTTAAAGATTTTGTATATTCTGAAGTGATGGAATCATGGCACCCTGGGATTTCCCTAAAAGGTATCCTTCTACTGATTTTGAAAACATTCGTGGATACCCAAATGAGTTTAATATAAAATGGTCGGAAACTTATCCAAAATATGAAGGTGATCGATCTTTTGCTGTTACTCATGTTGTAAAGTTCTTGAAAAAACATATGGGAAGTAGAGGTGATATGTGAATAAATACTAATAAAATTAATTATATGTTCCCTGCTGGTAAAATTACCATATTGGTTCAAGGATTGTTGCAAACCAAAGAACATATCTTCTCTCACAGATCTCATCAACACATTTCTTGAGCATGAGTCCATTGTTTCATACATATGAAGACACTCTTCGAGAGCTTACGACTACCCTTAAAGAAGAAGGATTCTTCTTTGACCTTATTGAGGAAGACCTTAAGGATGCACATCATGCTCAAGACCAAGGCCATGAAGAAGACCCCGTTGAGGATACTCATCCACATGGAGCTAAGACATTGTTATTTTGTCCACCAGTGGATGAAGATGGAGTCCATTCCTAACATGAAGACAAGAGTACGATAAGTTATACTCCTTCCCAAGTTTTTGATTTTGCATCCTTTCATGACTTGGAAAGTGAAGAGATTTTGGAGAAATCCGTGGACGTAACAAATTTTCCATCCAATGAAGAGCATGATGATTGTATTAATGATTTTATACATATTGGGAGATGTAGATGGGATAATAATTGCTTTCATTTTGATCGAGATCCTATTTATGACGACAATGATGGCTTTAGAATCAAGAATGCACATTTGTTGCCTTTAGAACATACATCTATGAGCATTATTGATTCCGATTCTTGGCAATATAAAGATGATATGTTCACAGATTTGTTTCAACCATCTAGGAGTGAACCATCGCAACATGAGGCCTTCTAGCCATTTCCTAGGTGTGATACTTACTCCTTTGAGCACTTGGATTTGTTCTACGAGAAAGATTTTCAACCACCTTTATGCTCAAGCACTGCTGAACATTATTATGAAGCTATGATTTGCCTGGGACAAGGATTTTATGGCATAGGCTCCCATCCTTTTTTTTTCTCATCTTGCTATATCATTGGAGATACGACTAGAAATTATGTTTTTGATGCTAACTTATCTATGAAGCAAAGTTGTCTTCAACCTATGGTTTGTTGCAAGCACTTCCAACTGCATATAGAAGATCAACAAGACTTAAGTTGGGAGCAACATTTTTTCTTGAGATCTAAATCCATGTCCCATTTTTCATCCATTTTCTCCTTGGGTAATCATCATGCATTCTTTAGATTTCTTATGATTCCGTCCCAAACCTTAGGAAGTGATGTGTTACCACACAAACCAACACCTTTTACTCAAAGTCCCAAAGACGAGTGCTAACCTTGTGAAACTAGGAGGTTGGCCATTGTCACCTCACCAACTCTCCTTTGCACTTTGGGCTAGGGTAAATAAAATCCTAACCAAGGGGGCTGTAATGTCCCCCACCTCTTGATGAAGAGGTTTGGAGAGACTCAGTAGTCTAGTTATCCCCACTAGACTATAGTCTCATGCAACATGGGGAAAAGTCAGCTAAACTCAATGTTATAATTTGAAGTTGACTTGAAAAGGTTAAAAGTAACTCACTGGAAGATTAGAATGCTTGAGGTTGAGTTAGGAGTTGAACCTAAGGGTTAACTTAACTCAACAGAGGAATAGAAGGAAGTATACAGGAAAGCCTAGGGCGCACCTCTCACTGATCTTGGATTATTATGCATTTTGCTATTGGGCTCCTGAGCACACAATTTTGAGGGTTTTGAGAATACAAACCCTAGAGAACAACTCGATGGTGAAAGATTCCATCCATCTTGTCCCAAGCTTGGTCTCGGGGATGCAATACTCCACCCACACCATTCTACAGTATTCACAGGTACCATCACTCATCCAAGAGAGCAGCATGCCGTACCCTTGAGGGTTTCCAGCAAGGTGGCACATCATTCTTTGGAGGAGGAAGGTTCGATCCAAAGGTCTGAGAGGGATTTTGGAGATTTGAGCACTTGGGTTTTCTTTGCAGGCCCCTGATCTCTCATTATAGTGCTTTGGGGGAGAGTTATTCCTTCCAGTTGATTTATTAGAGCAGTGGCATGATTTGGAGAGAAGGGGGGAGCTATTGAGATTCAAATCTACTCAGTTTGGAGGGGTTAGATTTCAAATTTGACTTTGAGACTTCACCTAGTGACTTGCAGTGTCCCAATCTATCTTCCTAGGAAGTTTCAGGGTGTTTGGAGAGCTCATTCATCAGGGCCGAATTATTGGACATTGACAGGCTTCAGGAGGGCGTAACTTCACTTGAGGATTCAACAGTTTGAGGAGTATCTCTTAGCATTTCGGCCTGAGACTTCAGGGGAGGGGTTCTATCACCCCGATCTATCATTCTGCAGAGTTTGGAGTCATTTGGAGACTTCCTTCCGCTGGGCTGAAATATTGGGTCTTCTTAGCTTTGCAGGAGGATGTGCCATCAACCAGGGGGGTTTGGACTTGACCCTGGTCCCTATATATCGATCTTCATTTTGTATTCAGCCTTCGGAGGCTTGTATCTTCTTGTCAGGAGCATTTTGTAGCAGCTCATATCTTATCTACTGGAGCTATCTGATGTTATTCTAGATCTGCATCCTCATTGTATCAGGTTCTTGCTTATTATATCAATAAAGGTCAGATCTATGCTGTTTGGTTCCATATCTGTGGAATGGTCATATCTTGTATTTCCATTGATTATATCTTCAGATCTATACTTGATAACTGAATATAAACCCTAAGGCCGAACTTAAGAAGTCAACCTGCAAGTAAGCACACAAACATAAGATAATCAGTGATCAATTAGTGTTCCAAGTGAAAAAATTGGCTTGGGAACATTACAGTGCTATCAGAGCTTTGATCCTCCCATCCTGTGAGGATTAGCGCATGCAGAAGTTCAGTGGTATCTATATGGGTAGACGTAGGAAGCAGGCAGGCGAAACAGAGGCAGACATGGAAGGTTCAGGGGAGGACAGTGAGCCACAAGTCTTAGCAAACTTTGCTCAGGAACTACATCAGTCTATACTTTAGACGAAGATTGCATTGGTCACCCACTTAGAGGAAAACTAGGAGATTGTGCGCAGGGGTCATAGTGAGTTGAGGGAGACCTTAGAGAAGGTAAGTGCCAACCAAGATAAGATCTCACAGGTACTATTACATTTGACTCATGGAGGAAAGGGGCCTGAAACGTATACCAATAGAGAGGCTAGTGGATCTCATGGAGGGTATATACTATAGACATCAGCAGGAGCACATTCCCCACTATCACATTGAGGGACAGAGTCATGGAGGAGGTGCACCACAGGGACAAACACACAACAGGACCACCCATTGACCCTATCTTCCTTCGTTCTTGGAGCCACAACCAAGCTAGCAAGGCGAATTTGATGACAACTTTGAGCAGTATGTCAGGGAATATAACTCACTCAACATACCAATCCAAAGACAAATCATCTTGGATCAGTATTTTGGACTTAAATTCAGAGGGAAAACTCAGAGGCCGTACCACATGAACAACTATGAGTTAGAGCACAGGGCTGGAAAGATGTAAATCCATTATTTTGATGGTTCGACTAAGATGATTGCACAAGCGTGGGTGCAAAAACTTGATACTTACCTACAACTTAACTCCATGAGGGAGATGGACGCCACCAAGTTTGCCACCATGTACTTGGAGGGCAAAGCTCATGACTGGTGGTACCATGGGTTGACTACACTTGGCCATAATCAGATAGTGGCTTACACAGGGTTTACACAAAGGCTTATTGACAGGTTTGACCAGAGGGATCCGGAGCTACATTTCAGGGAACTCACCCAACTCAGACACGTAGGATCAACAAATATATATATTGAGGAGTTTCAGAGGTTAGCAGTCATGGTGCAGGATGTATCTCAGTCAAGGCTCATGATGCTTTTCACAGAAGGGTTGATGGAACCCTTAAAGGGTTGGGTCAAGGCTTTCAAGCCTACCAACTTACAGGATGCCATATGGAGGACTAGAGACCTAGGCCCAACAACGAAATCTAAATTTCTCCCTAGACCACCTCTAAATACCGGAGGAAGAGACCAAAGACCTCCCATGAATCAAGGAGGAAGAGACCCAAGGGGGTTTGACAAGGGAAGAGGTAGGATGGATGCGAACACAAGGAGGGAACTAAGGAGAAAGCAACTATGCTATACATGCAAGGAGCCTTGGGATCCATCCCACAAGTGTATGGGCCGTGGCAAGGCTCATTACATTGAGGTAACATCTGACAATGAGGAGGATGAGGATTTCGGCCACATCCAGAACATAGAGAGGTAACATCTGACAATGAGGAGGATGAGGATTTCGGCCACATCCAGAACATAGAAGCAGACACCACCAAAACTGCAGAAGAAGAAGGTCCAGGTCACAACATGACAACAAAAGAGAAGGCTACGCTAGCATTCATCAATGGGGTACCCAAGTACAACACCTTCAGGATGAGAGGGGTACTACAGGGACATAAGGTTTCGGTTCTCATTGATGGGGGTGCTTCACACAACTTTATTGACTCAACACTACTACAGAGGAGGCACATACCCACAGTTGAATTTAAAGGATTCAAGGTGGAGGTAGCAGGAGGAAGCACCATGCCATGTAATAGGTATATTCCAGGGATGAAGCTTACACTGGGTAGACATGACTTAGCACGAGACTTCTATGTGATGGACCTCCCTGATACAAACATCATCCTTGGAGTTCAGTGGCTTAGTATGTTGGGACCAATCACCACCAACTACAAGACTATGGAGATGCCTTTCGCAGAGGAGAGTGGGAGAAAGGTAGTTCTCAGGGGCATGTCAGGAAACACAACTAGGGTGGTCACATCAAAACACATGGAGGCCAATTTCAGAAGAGAGGACATTGTATATGCTGCTGAGTGTAGGATTTTAGTACGTGTGGACAAGGAAGGGAAGGCTCAGTATGCACCAGAGATTCAGAGGATCATCAACAAACATAGCAAGGTGTTTGGACCCATTCCACCCGGAGTACCACCGGATAGGGGTTTGAGCATATCATAGAGCTGGAAGAGGGGGCGAAACCAGTCATCACCACTTCCTACAGACACCCAAAGAAGTACAAGGATGAGATAGAGAAGGCCATCAAAGAACTGTTAGACATGGGTCACATTAGACCAAGTTCCAGTCCTTTTGCATTTTCAGTGGTACTAGTCAAGAAGAAGGATAGAACCATGCGCATGTGCATTGATTTCAGGGCATTAAACAAGAAGACTATTAAAAACAGGTATCCCATTCCAAGGATTGATGAGCTATTGGACGAGCTCCGTGGGGTTGTTTACTTCACCAAGATTGACTTGCGCTCTGGCTATCATCAGATCAAAATGAGGGAGCAGGACATCCCCAAAACTGCCTTCAGGTGTCATTACGGCCACTATGAATTCCTAGTGGTGCCATTTGGATTGACCAATGTGCTAGCCACATTTCAGTCATGCATGAATCACGTTTTCAACAAACAGTTGAGGAAGCACCTTCTTGTGTTTTTTGATGACTTGTTGATCTATAACAAGACTTGGGAGGAACATCTTCAGCATAAGGAACAGATTTTAACCATCATGGAGGACCAATCCTTGTATGCCAAGGAATCCAAATGTGAATTTGGAATGACAGAGGTCCTCTACTTGGGGCACATCATTGGAGTGAAGGGGGTACAAGTACACGAAGAGAAGATCCAAGAGATACTTGACTGGCCCACACCTAAGACTCTTATAGAATTGAGGGGGTTTCTTGGCATTTGCAGTTATTATAGGAGGTTCGTCAAGGGGTTCTCACAGCTTTGTGCACCCTTGATCGATTTGACCAAAAAAGGGGCTTTCAAATGGAATGCGAAGGCACAGTCTACATTTGACAAAATGAAAAAGGTAACGAGCACATGCCTAGTTTTAGCTTTACCAGATTTCGGCCAACCCTTCATATTGGAGTGTGATGCCTCCGGAGAGGGCATTAGGGCCGTACTTATGCAGAATAGGCATCCCCTTGCCTATGAGAGACGAAATTTGAGGGGCCTTGAGCTTCTTTACACTATCTACGATAAAGAAATGCTGGCCATCATGCATGCCTTGGCCAAATTCAGGCAATACTTGGTAGGAGCAAGATTTGTAGTGAGGTCAAATCACAACAGCCTTAAGTACTTCTTGGAACAGAAGGACTTGAATGAGAGGCAACATAAGTGGGTTAGCAAGATACATGCCTATGATTTTGACATTGAATTTGTCAAGGGGAAGAATAATGTAGTGACATATGCATTATCTAGAAGGCCATCAATTTATGCTATGATCGATATTTTAGTTGACTGGAAGGCCCACCTCCTAGTGGAATACTCCAAAAACTAGTTCGCTTGTCAGTTGATGGATGGACAATTACAGGATGACAACTTTAGTGTCATAAATGACATCATCTATTACAAGGGCTGAATTTTCTTGGTCCCTGAGTCAGCCTTCAAGGCCAAGGTACTACATGCATGTCATGATTCACCGGTGGCAGGGCACCAAGGAATTGTCAAAACATACAGGCAGGTAAGGGAAAGGTTTTCATGGAAAGGTCTCAAAGAAGATGTGATGAGCCACATCAAGGAGTGTACTATTTGCCAGGAAAACAAGGATGAGCACACACATCCAACAGGACTGCTACAACCTCTACCCATCCGAGAGCACAAATGGAAAAGCATCTCCATGGACTTCATCACAGGATTGGCAAGGGCACAGGGGAAAGACTGTATTTTCGTAGTGGTGGACAGGTTAACTAAATTTGCACACTTCTTCTCCATTGCCACAGACTTTAGTGCACCACAGGTTGTAGATTTGTTCTTCAGGGAGGTCTTTAGACTACATGGGTTGCCCAAGACCATTGTTAGTGATAGGGATAGCCGATTTATGAGCACCTTTTGGTAGGAGTTATTCAGATTGGTTGGTATGGCTTTGACCCCTAGCACCAGTTACCACCCTTAGACTGATGGGAAACCGAAATAGTCAACAAGTGGGTGGAAGGCTACCTTAGAAATTATGTAGCAAGACAACATAATGCATGGGTTAGGTGGCTACACCTGGGGGAATACTGTTACAACACCACTCATCATATGTCCATTGGTATGACTCCATTCAGGGTCCTGTACAATTATGACCCTCTCTCCTTTGTAGAGATTGCCTTCGGTGATAACAAAGCTCTTATGGTGCAGGATTGGGTGCAACAGAGTCAGGACATACTCAGGGAATTGAAAGATCATCTGCAAAGGGCACAAAATCAACAAAAGGTCCAGGCAGACAAACATAGGGTAGAGCGTGCATTTGAGGTTGGTGACTTGATCTACTTAAGGCTCCAATCGTACCGACAGGCTTCTATCAAAAGAAGTAGAGCAAAAAAGCTCCAACCTCGATTTTTTGGACCTTACAGGATCAATAGGAAGGTAGGGGCCGTGGCTTATGAACTTGAGCTTCCACAGGGCAACAAGATACACAATGTCTTCCATGTGTCATGCTTGAAGAGGGCTATTGGCCAACACATCACCCCACTTGAGGTACTGCCACCCTTAGATGAAGAGGGGCAATTGGTACTAATGTCGGAGGAAATATTGGAGGTTCGGGAGAAGAAACTCCGGAGGAGGAACATCAAAGAATACTTAGTGAAATGGAAGGACTTGCCCATTGAGGATGCTACGTGGGAGAGTGAACAGGTGATACAGGAGACAGGTTCAGAATTGCTTGTGGACAAGCAATTTGTAGCAGGGGAGACTGTAATGTCCCCCACCTCTTGATGAAGAGGTTTGGAGAGACTCAATAGTCTAGTCATCCCCATTAGACTATAATCTCATGCAACATGGCGAAAAGTCAGCTAAACTCAATGTTATAATTTGAAGTTGACTTTAAAAGGTAAAAAGTAACTCACTTGAAGATTAGAACGCTTGAGGTTGAGTTAGGAGTTGAACCTAAGGGTTAACTTAACTCAACAAAGGAATAGAAGGAGGTATAAAGGAAAGCCTAGGGCGCACCTTTCACTGATCTTGGATTATTATGCATTTTGCTATTGGGCTCTTGAGCACACAGTTTTGAGGGTTTTGAGAATACAAACCTTAGAGAACAACTCGGTGGTGAAAGATTCCACCCATTTTGTTCCAAGCTTGGTCTCAGGGATGCAATACTCCACCCACACCATTCTAAAGTATTCACAGGTACCATCACTCATCCAGGAGAGCAGCAGGCCGCACCCTTGAGGGTTTCCAGCAGGGGGGCACATCATTCTTTGGAGGAAGGTTCGATCCAAAGGTCTGAGAGGGATTTTGGAGATTTGAGCACTTGGGTTTTCTTTCCAGGTCCCTGATCAATCATTCTAGTGCTTTGGGGGAGAGTTATTCCTTCCAGTTGATTTATTAGAGCAGTGGCACGATTTGGAGAGAAGGGGGGTGCTATTGAGATTCAGATCTACTCAGTTTGGAGGGGTTACACTTCAGATCTGACCTTGAGACTTCACCTAGTGACTTGTAGTGTCTCGATCTATCTTCCTAGGAAGTTTCTGGTTGTTTGGAGAACTCATTCATCAGGGCCGAATTATTGGACATTGATAGGCTTCAGGAGGGCGCAACTTCACTCAAGGATTCAATAGTTGGAGGAGTATCTCTTAGCATTTCGGCCTGAGACTTCAGGGGAGGGGTTCTATCACCCCGATCTATCATTCTGCCGAGTTTGGAGTCATTTGGAGACTTCCTTCGGTTGGGCCGAAATATTGGGTCTTCTTAGCTTTGCAGGAGGACATGCCATCAGCCGGGGGGGTTTGGATTTAACCCTGGTTCCTATATATCGATCTTCATTTTGTATTTAGCCTTCGAAGGCTTGTATCTTCTTGTCGGGAGCATTTTGTAGCAACTCATATCTTATCTATTGTAGCTATCTGATGTTATCCTAGATCTGTGTCCTCATTGTATCAAGTTCTTGCTTATTATATCAATAAAGGTCAGATCTATGCTGTTTGGTTCCATATCTTGTGTAATGGTCATATCTTGTACTTCCATTGATTGTATCTTTAGATCTATACTTGATAACTGAATATAAACCCTAAGGCTGAACTTAAGAAGTCAACTTGCAAGTAAACACACAAACATAAGATAATCAGTGATCAAATGGTGTTCCAAGCGAAAAATTCGCTTGGGAACATTACAGGGGGCTTCCCTTGTTAAATTTTTAATTAAATAAAGTACCAAGGCAAGTGTTTCTCATCCCTAGGCGCCTAAGGGGTGAGAAAGTGCCTAATGTGGGCCCTAGTCATTTAATTTGTGAGATGCAAATTAAAAGGTGACTTTATGACTTTAGTGAGGGTGAGTGAAGAGACATCAATCCAATCCAATCTCAACCGTTGGATTAAGAGACCCCTCACCTACCTCATGAGGTCGATTAGGGTTGGAGGGCACACCCATCCTTGGGTAGTTGATTCATTTTGAGGGAGCAAGAAAAGAGCATTTTCGAGCAGCAAGAGAGCAGCCATTTCTGAGAGCTAGGGCATGCATCCCAAGGCAGCGAACTAGCACAGATTTCGAGGCAAGGAGTTGAACATTCATAGGAGGTCGTACAACACGGATTCCAAGGTCTGTATAGTCTCGTGGGAGCACAAAAATCAAGTAAAGGGAGCAACATTTACTACTAGCTGTACAATACGGATTTACTCAGTCCGTACGGTCCAGTTTTGGCACAGATTTCGAGGAGGGAACAACAACTGTACTTTGTCTGTACAGTACGGATTTACATAGTCCATACAGTATGGATTTACACAGTCCGTACAACCTCTTTATTGCACAGAAATTGAGGCATGTTGCTGTGTGTTTTTTCTAGAAAGTGGCACGGTTTTTTAGGAGGCCGTACAACCATTAATACACCCAGAAAGTTGCTACTGCAGTTGGCACGAATTTAAAGGTGACCGTACAACATTTTGGAGGCACAAAAATCGAGGAGCAGACTTGTATTTGATTGCAGAAAATTCTGGAAAGAATTTTGAGGAGTTGGCTCATTTTCTTGTGTGAAGATTTGGCACGGTTGTCGAGATAAGTTTGTCATTTAAATTTCTGAAGATGAATATGCTGTAACCGAATTCTCTGAAGCTCCTAAATAATAAAAATCTCCCTCTCTCACTGGTTTTCCCCTTGTGGGTTTTTCCAGGGTCAAAGTTAGACCGAAAATATCTGTGTATATTTTCTAAGTTTTATGTGCTGCTGATATTTTATTTCTGCATTATAAACGATGTTCAGAATCCTCATGTTTCAGTTTTGAAATTAATTTTCTGCTAATGATTCCTCACTTGACGGGGAAGACACATGCCTATGAGATGTGGGAGTCTTTGACTAAATTGTACTAGAGTACAAATGAGAACCGAAAAATGGTTTTGAGGGAAAAACTAAAGAGGATAAAAATGACCAAGGCTGAAAATGTGGTTACATACCTTACTAGATTGACATAGGTAAGGGATGAGCTTGGAGCTGTGGGGGAAGCCATAGTTGACAGTGATCTTGTGAGAACAACATTGAATGGAGTTTCCAAACAATGGGCTGTTTTTGTGGATGACATTGTTGCTAGGGAGAAGCTTCTCGGTTGGGAACGTCTTTGGGATGACTTTGTTTAGGAGGAGACCCGGAGAGGTTATGTACATGGCAGTTCATCTACAGGTCACGAGGAGGAGAATGTGGCTCTTGCTACCACTAGCAAGAAGAAGTTCAAAAAGGGTCCAAAGGGAGGACACAAGCCCAAGGGTGAAGGGAAGAAAGACATGAGCAAAGTCAAGTGCTTTGCATGCCATAAGTTTGGGCACTATGCAGGTCAGTCTCTGAACAAGAAGAAGAAACAAACATCAACTTTAACAGAGGTGGAAGAGTTTTCCACCAAGTTTGATAGGGAATTTTCCTTGATTGTGGGTCTATCCTCGAGGACCACTACTTCAGATACTTGGTATATTGACAGTGGTGCCTCTCGCCATATGACAACGGTTCGTGAGCACTTGACAGATCTTACACAGTGTGGAGATGCAGAGGTAGTGCTTGGAGATGACCGGGAGGTCAAGGTGGCAGGTTGTGGGACCGTATCATTTCAGAGGGAGTCTTTGCCTCTCATGACTTTGACAAAGGTTCTATATGTTCCGGGCTTGAAGAAGAACTCAGTGTCAGTTTCTACTATTGAGGAGAAGGGCTATGAGGTCTTGTTCCGTGATGGGCAGGTGATTCTTTTCCCCAGAGGGTCTAGCATCACTTCGTCCAAAGTGATTGGTACTAGACATGAGAGGTTGTACAAGTTTTTGTTCCAGCCAGTGAGAGCATTGATTCATACTACCAGCAACAACAGTGACCTATGTGAGCTATGGCACAGGAGGATGGCACATTTGCACCATGGGGCTTTGAGAGTTCTGAGGGAGATGGTGACGGGAGTTCCAGATTTCAGTTCAGAGCACCATGAGTTGTGCAAGGGGTGTGCTTTGGGAAAGTACACCAAGACTACTTTTTTTGAGCAGTGACAGTAGAGCAACATGGATACTTGATCTTATAACATTCAGATGTATGTGGCTCGATGTCTTCGGCATCGTTGACTGGATCCCTATACTATGTTGTATTCATTGATGACTTCTCTCGGAAGTCTTGGATTTTCTTCATGAAGACCAAAGGACATGTCTTTAGTCGGTTCCAAGAGTTCAAATCTCTTGTGGAGAACTAGACATGGAAGAAAATCAGATTCCTGAGATTGGACAATGGGGGTGAGTATACCTCCAAGGAGTTCATGGACTTCTGTGTAGGAGAGGGCATCAGGAGGGAGTTGACTGTTCCTTACAACCCGCAGCAGAATGGGGTTGCAGAGAGGAAGAATAGGGCCATTGTTGGGGCTGCGAGAGCCATGTTACATGATCAGGGGCTGCCACTATTTCTATGGGCTGAGGCATGCTACACTGCAGTTTATATGCAGAATAGGAGTCCTCACAAGGTTGTGGGGAGCATGACTCTTGAGGAGTCTTTCTCTGGGAAGAAGCCTGAGGTGGGGCACCTTTGTATTTTTGGGTGCATCACATTTTCATATGTCCCTTCTGAGAAGAGGACAAAGCTGGAGCCCACGATAGAGAGAGGGATCTTTGTTGGGTACAGTGAGACTTCAAAGGCTTTCCGTATATACCTTCTTTCCTTGAGGATGACTGTCTTGAGGAGGGATGTCAGATTTGAGGAGGACAAAGCCTTTAGGAAGTCTAGAGGGACAGAGAAGGGTGAGCAGTCTTCACCACAGATTCAGGTGAGTCCGCAGGAGACTATAGTGACACAGAGTTCGGGGCCATCGGTTTCAAGGACGATAAGTTCATAGGTGACAGGGCCACAGGTTTTCAGGTTCACAGGCTACTGGTCCACTGGTTACAGGATCAGGTACTTCAGAGTTTACTTTAGGATCAATGTCTTCAGGAGATGGGGTTGAGCAGGGAGAGTCCCCTACACCAGACACTGCTTCAGAGAGGAGGAAGCCCAAGTGGCTTCAGAACACTTTGAGGGAGGCACAGGGTTCAGTGGGGAATCCCAGACAGGCAGTGAGGGAGAGTAAACCTCTCGAGAGGTTTTGCAGCTACATCGCGATGGTGAGCAATATTCGGGAGTCTGAGCCTTCCACTTTTGAGGAGGCCACTGGTAGACAGGTGTGGAGAGATGCCATGATGGAAGAGTACAATTCCATCATGAAGAACGATGTCTGGGAAGTTGTTCCTAGACCTGAGGGGAAGTCAGTGGTGACTTCCAGGTGGCTCTATAAACTAAAGCATGTTGCAGATGGCAGCATTGAGAAGTACAAAGCTCACTTTGTGGCTCGGGGGTTTTCACAGGTTGAGGGAGTCGACTATGATGAGACCTTTGCGTCGGTTGCTAGATACACTTCGATCAGGGCAGTGATCTCCATTGCAGCAGAGATGGGTTGGAAGATCCACCAGATGGATGTGAAGACTGTATTTTTGAATGGTCTTATTGAGGAGGAGGTGTATATTGAGCAACCATTGGGCTTTGAGGTGCATGGGAGAGAGTCTCATGTGTGTAGACTGAAGAAGGCATTGTATGGGCTGAAACAAGCTCCCAGAGCTTGGTATTCGAGGATAGATGCTTATTTGCAGCGGTTGGGTTTTGAGAAGAGTGAGGCGGATCCCAACCTATACTTCATTGTGGTTGGAGAGGATCCCCTCATTCTTCTGCTATATGTGGATGATCTTTTCATTATAGGGGCAGAGAGACTCATCAACAACTGTAAGGAGAGCCTTACTTTAGAGTTCGAGATGACTGACATTGGACTGATTAATTATTTTTTGGGATTGGAGGTTTGGCAGGAGCCTGGACATATCTTTTTGGGACAGGGGAAGTATGTGTGTGACATTCTGAGCAGATTTCAGATGGGGGATAGCAGGCCCATGACCACTCCCATGATTACCAATTGGAAGAAGCTTCATGCTTCTGAGTCACAGTTAGTGGATTCCACTTTGTATCGTCAGTTGATTGGGTCATTGATGTATTTGGTCAATACTAGGCCAGATATTTGTTTTGCTGTCAACACTCTCAGTCAGTTCACGGTGGAGCCTAGGAGAGTGCACTGGGTGGCAGCAAAACATGTGCTCAGGTATCTTTGTGGTACGATAGATTATGGTTTGGGCTATCAGAGAGGAGATGGAGTTCATCTTGTTGGCTATACAGACTCAGATTGGGCAGTATGTGTCAGTGATAGGAAAAGCACCTCAGGGTGTTGTTTTGGATTGGGATCAACAGTGGTGTCTTGGTTCAGTCGGAAACAAAAGTCAGTGGCTTTGAGTTTTGCAGAGGCTGAGTATATGGCAGCCAGTCAGGCCAGTTGTGAGGCCCTTTGGCTTCGCAAGATGCTGGTGGGATTGTTCGGTGTGCAGTTGAGGCCTTCTGTGATTTACTGTGATAATCAGAGTTGCATTAAACTCTCAAAGAATCTAGTTTGTCATGACTGGTCTAAGCATATCGAGATTCATTATCACTTCATTCGTGATTATGTTCAAAGAGGAGCTGTGGAGCTACAGTACACATCTACAAAGGAGTAGGTTGTAGACATACTCACCAAGGCATTGGACAGAGGCAAGTTTGTAGTTTTCAGGGACAAGCTTGGAGTGGTGAGTAACACTTTCCTCGGTATGAGGGAGTGTTAAATTTTTAATTAAATAAAGTACCAAGGCAAGTGTTTCTCATCCCTGGGCGCCTAAGGGGTGAGAAAGTGCCTAGTGTGGGCCCTAGTCATTTAATTTGTGAGATTCAACTTAAAAGGTGACTTTATGACTTTAGTGAGGGTGAGTGAAGAGACATCAAATCTCAGCCACTCATCTAATCGAATCTCAACCGTTGGATTAAGAGACCCCTCACCTACCTCATGAGGTCGATTAGGGTTGGAGGGCGCACCCATTCTTGGGTAGTTGATTCATTTTGAGAGAGCAAGAGAGAGCATTTTCGAGCAGCAAGAGAGCAGCCATTTTTGAGAGCTAGGGCATGCATCCCAAGGCAGCCAACTAGCACAGATTTCGAGGCAAGGAGTTCAACATTCATAGGAGGCCATACAACACGGATTCCAAGGTCTGTATAGTCTCGTGGGAGCACAGAAATCGAGTAAAGGGAGCAACATTTATTACTGGCTATACAGTACGGATTTACTTAGTCCGTACAATCCAGTTTTGGCACAGATTTCGAGGAGGGAACAACTGTACTCTGTCCGTACAGTACGGATTTACACAGTTCGTACAGCCTCTTTATTGCACAGAAATCAAGGCGTGTTGCTGTGTAATTTTTGGAAAGTGGCACGGTTTTCTAGGAGGCCATACAACCATTAATACACCCAGAAAGTTGCTGCTGCAGTTGGCACGAATTTCAAGGTGACCGTACAGCATTTTGGAGGCACAGAAATCGAGGAGCAGACCTGTATTTGATTGCAGAAAATTCTGGAAAGAATTTTGAGGAGTTGGCTCATTTTCTTGTGTGAAGAGTTGGCACGGTTGTCGAGATAAGTTTGTCATTTAAATTTCTGAAGATGAATATGCTGTAACAGAATTCTCTGAAGCTCCTAAATAATAAAAATCTCCCTCTCTCACTGGTTTTCCCCTTTAGGGTTTTTCCAGGGTTAAAGTTAGACTGAAAATATGTGTCTATATTTTCCGAGTTTTATGTGCCGCTGATATTTTATTTCTGCATTATAAACGATGTTCGGAATCCTCATGTTTCAGTTCTGAAATTAATTTTCTGCTAA
>CBVK0100026402.1:0-11438 GCA_900067695.1 Picea abies
CACCCGCTCTATCTCAACCCGTTCTTACTTTGTTTGTGCGACGTTGGATTTCATTCCCAACTAGTGTGCTCATTGTGAGAAGGTTATGTTTGCTTATTTTCTTACTAGATTTTTAGCATGTGTTGTTTGTTCCCCCTAGCATAATCTAGGTTGGATCTTTATTTTTTATGGCGTCGGTTCCTGAAATGATCAATGAAGGAACCCTTTTTCCAGGGGAAACCTTTGTTTTTCATTATTACAAAAACATTGGTCTTCACATCGCTATTTTGAGCCTTCCAGGTCTCATAATTGGGTTATCAGTATGGTTGTTTTCCACTTCAGTGATCTTGAAGTCAGGTGCTTCATATGTAAGCACACCACCCACACATCAACCTCATGTCAACCTTTCTCCTTATTTTCTCGTCAAGTCTCCTTCCATTTCTCCCTCTTTGCCTAGTGAAAGCTCTAAAGCGAGTAGCTAGGTTGATAAGAAGAAGAAGAACCTAGAAAGGACCAAGCCTCCAACCATATAAAATGTTGGATCCAAGAAACCATCTACTATTAATCGTATTTGGAGTGTTGATGAAGTTGACAAGATTAAAATGAAGATTATGAAACCCAAATTCCCTTGTAGTCTTTGTAAGGGTGACCAATTTCTGAGGGATTGCCCTAGTCTTCCCAAGGTCTTAGAAATGTGGTCGTACATGTCATTGGCCATTGATGTACATGCTGGTGATGCCCCATTGACTAGTGACGTTAAGGTTGGTAAGAAGAAAACAACTATTAAATTTCCTTGTATGTTATGCGAAGGTGATCATTATTCTCACCTTTGTCCTCATATGGACGAGGCTTCTTCTCTTTTGGAAAAGCTTCAACTTCCAACTAGTTATTGTAAGATTTCCCCCAATCCATCGTTAGTTGATGTAATGTTCAATCCGGTTCCATCCTCTATCAGTCCGGTTGATCAGTTGGTCAATCTAGTTTCATCCTCGGTTGAACCACTAACCAAAGTAGATGATCTAGTTCTGTCATCGATCAACCGCACTTTTCATCTGAAAAGTGAAACCCAAGTAACTGATCCAGTCCCATCATTGGTCAGTCCCACCCTTCAATTGAAGAGTGCTAATTTGGTCAATCCCACTCCTCCTCTGATGAGTGCCAAAGTGGTTTCTCTGGTCCCTTAATCATTCAGTCTGGTTGATCATGTCGTCAATCTGGTCACATCCTTAGTTGAACTAGTTGACAAAGTGGTTGATATGATCCTATCTTCAGTCGATCCCACTCTCCTATTAGAGAGTGCAACCCAAGCGGTCGATTCATTTCTAGTTTTTGACCCCATTCTCCCCTTTGAGAATGAAACCCAAGTGGTTGATTTGATGTCATTATTGATCGATCCTACTCTCCCTCTAGAGAGCAAACCCAATACTGTCCACATTTTTCTCATTGATACAAACTCTACCATTTTGGGGGGCATTCCTCCTTCTCCCACGAAACCCTCTCCAAGTAATGAGGCCATCCTTTTTTATTGGAGTGTGCTACCTAGACCTCATATTCCCTCTCACATACCTTTCAAGATTACATTACAGGTTTGTGGTCGGGACGTTCCTCATGTGCTGATAGATGAAGGTTCGTCCGTTAATATTTTTTCCTCTATTTCTTGGAAAGATTTGGGTTATCCTCAGCTTGTGTCGGTTACACAGACACTATTCGCTTTTAACAGAAGAACCAGTCACCCTTTAGGGATCCTTCCTCAGTTTCCTGTAACTTTGGGAGGGAAAAATGTCTTTGTCGATGTTATGGTAGTCCAGGATCCCTTGGATTTCGATTTACTCCTTGGGCAAGATTATGTCTATGCCATGAAAGCTATTGTGTCCACCCTTTTTCGTGTGATATATTTCCTGCACGATGGAAGAATGGTGACTATTGATCAACTTTTGTTTGTTGGCCCTGACTTGATTACCAACCCAATGACCTCTCTAAATGGTTCTTATATGCAGTCAGTAATATTCCATGCCTTCAGCTGCCGATGAAGATGACTTGGATCCGGTAGTTGACATGGTGATTTCTTTGGTAGGGCTATTGGATCCTGATCTCCTTACCCTTGTCGTGGCCCTCGACATGTGTTCCTTCCAAAGAATTCTTCTTCCATCTAGTGAATATCTCTTGGAAGCCATGACCGAGTTTTGTCCCTTGACATGGTGTCCTTCCAAAGTGTTATACTCTTGTAATCCATGATCAAGAAGATTTCACGAGCATATTTTCTCTTCTATGTGGAAAGCTCGTTAAAAAATGAAACAGAGGCTACGAGCATAGTTTTTCCTCTCTGTAAAAAGCTCGTTAAAAAATGAAACAGAAATCTGGGGATTCAACCCAGAGCCTTGAGCATAGTTATTTTCTTGTGACAAGCTCGTTAAAAAATGAAACAATGACCTCTCATATTTGGTCGAGTCTTTCACCAGATCTCGTAGATGTCGAGTCGAGTCTTTCGTTAGGTCTTGTTTTTGAACCTTCACTTCATCCACCCTTATCCTTTTTCTCCATCTAGTACAAAAATTGGTAACAACCTCAAAGTTAGTGAATGAATTGAAGCTTGGGGGGCATGTCTCCAGCCTTTGATGATCATTTTGGAGTTAAGCCACTAGCTTTCAAGCTGGGGGCAGAGTACCAACCATCCATGGGTATCCCTACCTTTGGAAATTACGTTGGGAATTTACAAGCATAGTTTAATCTTGTTTCAAGCTTGTCTAAAATGAAACCAATATCGAGCCTAGTATTTGTTCTTTCTTGTGCTCGCAAAAACATGAGAATGTAATGGAGTAAAATTTTATCACTTTTTCCGACTTGTAAAGGTTATACGAAAAAGGTACTCCCTAGAGTTGTCTTTGATCTCTTTTCAGACTCTCTAAATATGAAAATATTTTCGAGGGATCTTGCTTCCTTTCCCACTTGTTAAAAGGTTTGAAAGGGTGTCTTTCAAGTGATAATTTATCTCTTTTTTAGCCTCGCAAGACTAACATTACGAAAAAGGAAAACCCTAGAGTCATCTTTAAGTTCTTTTCAAACTCTCTAAATATGAAAAATCACCGAGTTTCCCTTCTCTGGACTTGTAAAAAAATCATACATTGAAGGGCCCATATGGGACCGAACCCTTACTTCTTCCAGTTCGTTAAACAAAGGAAGAGGGAATTACTGAAGGTGAGTTATATCGAGCATGTGTTATCCTCCTCGAGATCATTAAATTAAAAAGAGGTACTCATCTATCTGGATGGGGGGAATATTGAAGGAAGGAAGCCAAGCAATTTTTGAGAACGTTACCAGTAACTCTTACGGTCGCCCTTGAACACGACAATTTGTCTTTGCATACATTTTAATCTGTTGAACCTCTACACTGAACCAATACTCTAATTTTCTTTACTCCTTTGGGTCACCTGACGAAAGTTACAGTATCCACTATATCATCATGTTTTGGTCCATGTCATGTTTCTGTTGTTGTGCCTCAATGTTCAAGGGAAGTATCTGCCTCGAGAGCCAACCATCACAAATATATTGTTTCAATACCTGTGTTAGTCCATGCTCATTTGATCTACCAATTTACATCTCTGTGAATTTTTCATGTCGTTGATGGGGGATACTTCAAGGCCCTCCTTCGACGAGTTTGTTCCTGTCGAGTTCAACACATTATCTAGGAACTAGACTTAGAAACCAGTTAGTACCTTGGAACCTGCATGCCTCAATGGAAGGCCTCCTCGCTTCTGACAGTGGGTTTACATCACTGACCTCCGATCGGATGATTCCATGGATGTCAGACTTCATATCATCCATTCACATTCGTTGGAATGTACTAGAGTACCTTGGGAATCATTGACATCAATGGTGACTACCCTCGCACTTGTTAACGATTTACCTCATTGATCAGTAATCAAGTGGTTTCTTCCATGTTCGACATCAGGACATCTAATCGCATGGTTAGATTCGTACTACATCAAGATCGGTAAGAAGACCCTGGGTTGATTCATCACTCTTATATGTACTTTGTCAAGGTTGAGACGAAGTTTCTTTTGAATATTGACACATATACTGTCACATAGATCCACTTTGTATTGGTTCGTGGCTATGTCTTTTCATCTCGCAGATCCACTATGTATTTTTCATGGCTACGATCAGTTCATATCATGGAAGTATAGATCCACATTGTATCTTGGGTGGCTATGCCTTTTTGTTAATACAATTATGGATCCACAGTGTATTTTATGACGGCCATACCTTCCAAGTCTTTATCACTCAAGCATAGGTATGTCTGCCTTGGGTTTGAAACATCTCATAATATTTGTTTGATGGTTGTGTGCAGCTTCTACAAGGTTCTCTGCATCCATACCCTTGCTCGAAAAAGTCTACAAAGTACTTCAGTCATCAGTTTCCATCTTCTGACTTTGCACTTTGGGAAGAAATCTGTTACACATCAAAATTACTCACTTCAATGATGACTCATTGTCGTCATTACTAGTGTCAAAAGTGTCGCATTTTTTGTTGCAAGTGTCACAAACATCATATTTCCATATTGCCTATGTCATGTCTCTAATGACATCATAAGGACACTTAAGACACCTTCAAAGACCGGTTTAAGAAAGAGAAATCATCTGATGAGGAGTACAAATCATTTTCCATGGAAAAAACCACCTAAAAATAATTTTTGGAAGGCAACGCTCCCATACCCACTATTAGGGAGTGCCAACGATCCCTACCCATCTTTGTGGGAGCATTGCAAGACTCAGGACACCATACTGGGGGAGCCTTGTGTGTTTTTTTTTAAGGAATTTTGGCCAGCGCTCCCCTGCCCATTATCAGGGTGTGCCAACGCTCTAGAGCGTTGCAATGTTGTGTGCACCCTTTTTGGGGAGCGCTACCCTATTTGAGAAAGTTTTGGGTTGTTGAGGAAAATCAGGGAAAAATCCCCTTCATCTTGGAAATCAGTTGGATTTGAATCTGAGGTCAAGGCTGAATATTAGGTAGGATCCACAACCGATGGAGAAATATCCTGAACCTATCCTCAAAATATCTAAGGTGGTTGGGTCTCTCCAAGATTATATAAGGAGGCCCTCTCAGGGTAAAAGCACATGGCATTTTAGAGGCATCAAACTTATGATCTCATAAGGGAGATTTATAAGTGAAAGTTACAGTCATTTTGATCGTGGATCTTTTGAGCAAGGGTTTGGACAAAGAGAGCTTGGTGAAGTTGTTGCATCTACATATATGGTTGTAAGCACTTTGATTTGTTTTCATTAATATAAATATGTGCTTGGCCTATTTCCTTTAAGTTTGTGTATGCTTCATGAATTTGTTTCTTTTGATAGATCTAGTATGTTTCGTTGTTGATGCTCATTGTATTGCAGGACCTTCTGAAGAACTTGGAGATCAAGATCAGCCCGGATCGAGCAAGGACAAACGTTGGTAAAGGTATTTACCTTTATTTCTTCTTCTTCTTTGAATGGCTTAGCTTCATGAAAAGGAATGTCAGTGTCCACATTAGCACCTTTCCGTCTTGGTTTATGGGTCTAGTATCCAAGAGGAAATCCACTTGTCCGCAGGGGGATTATCCTATAACAGAAATCGATGACTCCATTGGGGAAGGAAATCTTATTTGTATTTCCTTGGTTTTTCCCTGCCCTTTTACCACCTTTCAGATCACTTTTACTGGTTGTTTATCATCCATTAACCTTCTTCTACCTTCACTAGCAATTTCACCAATTTTCATGCATTTTGGGTGAGTTTTTGTATGGTTTTTGGCTCTTTTTATGAGTTTTTGGGAGGACCAAAGCCACCCTGTAGGTCGTACCATAGGGCCAATGCTTCCCTACAGTGTCTTAGGGTGTGTTGCAACACCCTGTGCACCCTTCTGGACAAGCGCTAGTCTCTTTTTTGAGAGTTTTTTCCTTCTTTTGCTTAGTCTTTTGCAGCCTGTTTTGCAGAGATCTTTACCCAGAATCTGTGGTTGGTTTGTGAAGTTATTTGGATTGGTTTTTGATGATTTTCACTCTATTTTTCATTGATTGGAGCTTGAAACCACTTTCATAAATGTGAAATTGCCTTTTCTAGTTGCGTTTTTGTCGAGACAGTTTTGAGTGGTTTCTCTTTTTCCCTATCATTTCTTGGATTATTCTCTGCATTTTATTGTATTCCTTGAATGCTTGATTGATTTTAGATTCCTTGACAGTGTTCTTTCTTGTTAGAACAAGTTTCTACTTGTTTTCTTTCATACCTCACTGCCTTGAGTGCATGCTTTGTTTGTCTCCCTTTTGCTTTGTGTCTTTTGCATATGCATATGACTCTTTCTCATGATTGAAAGTAGTGGAGCATTGGAGGTTTTGTATTTACTTTCTCTATACATCATAATCAAACAAAGAACATAGATTCCTTTTTGATTTTGGGTAGTGAAACTCGCTTTCATTCAAAGTAGCGGAATTACATGGTTTTGGGCTTTTTTGGGACATTGTGCATCTGTAATGATGAATGTTTTCTCCTTCTCATAGCATAGATTTCATAGAAATGAAAATATTGAATATTCATCTCTTTGCATAAATTTCGAGTTGGTCAAAACACCATATTGTCCACGCCATTTTCCTTTTGAGTAACAACATCCTTAAAAATAAAGCGCTAAACTAAAAATTGATTAGACATTTTTATACTTTTTGGTAGCAAACCTACATCAGATTAGTTGTAGGGCTTTGGAATAGGCGTGAAAGCTAACTTTCCAAAGCTGCAAACAAACACAGAATCTTGTTTTAGGGAGCGGTGAAATCCAATTTCTACATTTTGTTCTGGGAAGCCCTTCTCACACAAGGGTCAAACCTGAGGTCGCATTAAGACTGGCAGAGTTACTCACCCTGCTTTGTTGGTCTTGGTGTAGAGATTGCGTGTATTATGTGGGTCGCTTGAAGGTATACCCACAATGATGAGTGGAAGCCTTTCAAGTTGATTTTGGGCCAGATACTTTGCCCTTGCACGTGGATCGAACTATCGACTATTTCCCCATGCATTACTATTGTATTTGGTAACCTTAGTGGACTCCTTAAAAAATCATACATTGAAGGGCCCATATGGGACCAAACCCTTACCTCTTCCAGTTCGTTAAACAAAGGAAGAGGGACTTACCGAAGGTGAGTTATATCGATCATGTGTTATCCTCCTTGATCTCATTAAATTAAAAAGAGGTACACGTCTATCTGGATGGGGAAAAATTGACGGAAGCAAGCCAAACAGTTTTTGAGAACATTACCAGTAACTCTTACGGTCTCCCTTGAACATGGTACTTTGCCTTTGCATACATTTTAATCCACTGAACCTCTACACTGAATAATTCCTCTGAGTTTCTATACTCCTTTGGCTCACTCGACAAAATTCAAAGTATCAACTGCATCATCATGTTTTGTTCCATGTCATGTTTCTGCTATTGTGCCTCAGTGTTCAAGGGAAGTATCTGCCTCTAGAGCCAGCCATCACAAATATCATGTTTCAATACCTGTGTCAGTCCATGTTCATTTGATCTACCAATTTACATCTCTGTGTCTGTTTCATGTCATTGATGGGGGATACATCAAGGCCCTCCTTCGATGATTTTGTTCCTGTTGACTTCATCACATTATACGGGAACTAGACTTAGAAACCAGTTAGTACCTTGGGACCTGCATGCCTCAATGGAAGGCCTCCTCGCTTCGGACACTGGTTTTACATCATTGACCTCTGATACGATGATTCCACAGATGTTTGAATTCAACTCATCCATTCACATTTGTTGGAATGTTCTAGAGTACCTTGGGAATCATTGACATCAATGGTGATTTCCCTTGCGCTTGTTAACGATTTACCTCATTGACTGGTAATCAAGTGGTTTCTGCCATGTTCGACATCATGAAATATATTCACATGGTTAGATTCATACTACATCGGGCTTGGTAAGAAGACCCTGGGTTGAGTCATCACTCTTATATGTAATTTTCCCAGGTTGCGACGGAGTTTGTTTTGAACATTGACACATATACTGTCACATAGATCCACTTTGTATTGGTCCATGGCTATGTCTTGTCATCTCATAGATTGACTATGTATTTTTCATGGCTATGATCAGTTCATATCATGGAAGTATAGATCCACATTGTATCTTGGGTGGCTATACCTTTTTGTTAATACAATTATGGATCCACAGTGTACTTTATGGCGGCCATACCTTGCAAGTCTTTATGACTCAAGCATAGGTATGCCTGCCTTGGGTTTGAAACATGTCGTAATATTTGTTTGATGGTTGTGTGCAGCTTCTACAAGGTTCTCCACATCCATACCCTTGTTCAAAAAAGTCTACAAAGTACTTCAATGATGACCCATTTTCATCATTACTAGTGTCACAAGTGTCTCATTTTTTGTTGCAAGTGTCGCAAACCTCATACTGCCATCTTGTCTATGTCGTGTCTCTCACAACATCATAAGGACACTTAAGACACCTTCAAAGACTGGTTTAAGAAGGAGAAATCATCTGATGAGGAGTACAAATAATTTTCCATGGAAAAAACCACTTAGAAATTATTTTTGGAAGGCAACGCTCCCCTACCCACTATTAAGGAGTGCCAACACTCCCTACCCCTCTTTGTGGGAGTGTTGCAACAGTCAGGACACCATTCTGGGGGAGCGTTGGTTTTTTTTTGAAATAATTTTGGTCAGCTCTCCTCTGTCGACTATCAGGGAGTGCCAATTCTCTAGAGTGTTGCAACGCTCTATGCACCCTTTTGGGGGAGCGCTATTCTGTTTGAGAAAATTTTGGGTTGTTGAGGAAAATCAGGGAAAAAGCCCCTTCATCTTGGAAAATAGTTGGATTCGTATCTGAGGTCAAGGATGGATATTAGGGAGGATCCACAACTGATGGAGAAAGATCCTTAACCTATCCCAAGAATCTCTAAGGTGGTTGGGTCTCTCCAAGCTTATATAAAGGGGCCTTCTCATGGTAAAAGAACATGGCAATTTAGAGGCATCGAATTTATGATCTCATAAGGGAGATTTATTAGTGAAAGTTACAATCATTCTGATCATGGAACTTTTGAGCAAGGGTCTGGACAAAGAGAGCTTGGTGAAGCTGCTACATCTACATCTATGGCTGTAAGCACTTTGCTTTGTTTTCATTAATATAAATATGTGCTTGGCATGTTTCCTTTAAGTTTGTGTATGTTTCATGAACTTGTTTCTTTTGATAGATATATTATGAAGCTAATCTTTGTAGAGTAGGAATTATGTTTCATTGTTGTTGCTCATTGTATTGCAGGACCTTCTGAAGAACTTGGAGATAATTATCATCCTGGATCAAGCAAGGAGAAACGTTGGTAAAGGTATTTACCTTTCTTTCTTCTTCTTCCTTGAATGGTTTAGCTTCATGAAAAGGAATGTCAGTGTCCACATGGACACCTTTCTATCTTGGTTATAAGGGTCTAGTATCCAAGAGGAAATCCACTTGTTCACAGGGGGATTATCCTGTAACAGTGACCAACAAGTGATCCTTTGTCCACACGAGAATCAAAATTTCCCATTCTTCCATATTTTCTTTTGATGTAGCATTTTCTTCCAAATACTTTGAAGTGCTTCACATTTGTTGGTCTTCCTTTTGATAGCTCGTAGGGAGTTTTGTCATTATTGTTTCTGAGCATTACTCTGTTTTGAATGTGAATTGTTTTATGCACTGCATGTGTCCAAAAAAATATATGTCAATTTGGAATCCAATAGCATTCTTTGGGCCATTTCCTGTGTAATTATCATCCATTATGATAATGTTCCTTTGTCTATGAACCACTCTCTAAACCAATCTATGAATCCATGCTCTCGTCCACTGTCATATCCTTGTACAAACTTTCTAAGTGTTCTTACAAATCCATCTATTTCCATAATGTCCAAGAATGTATTGTACAACTGTCCATAATGCTGACCCATTTATCACTATACTATCATGAAGTCTTCACTACTACAACTGATTAATCTGTCAAACTATACTTCCGCTAACTGATTGGTCTGGATCTGTCTAGTCAAACTCTACAAGCTACTCGAAGGATGGTTCTTTGGTCTGTCACAGCTATCGCATAGACTCCCCTTGGATAATATTCATATTACCTAGGAGTCTCTAAGCCGGATGGCTCATAACAATTCTTCCTTTGATGTGTATTCATCATTGTGAATATTCCATGTAGTTCGTCCATGCTTATTGAGTCTATATCTGCTCTTTCTTCTAGTGTTGATATATTAGGATTAAATCTCATAGGAAGAGATCTTAGTACCTTTTGAACAATTACAAATTCTTCAATTTCTTCTCCCAATCCTATGATTTCATTCACTATTTCATCGACTTGTAAGAAGTAAGCTGCAATATTCTCATCTTCCTTCCTCTTTAGTTTCTCGAATTGACCTTTGTAAGTTTGAAGCTTTGTTGCTTTGACTTTTGAATCTCCTTCATAAATATTTTGAATTTTGTCCCAAATCTCTTTAGTGGATTTAAAATGTACAACTTTGGTATACCAGTTCACCAAGACCATTCAAAAGTGAATTTGTGGCTTTGGAATTATTTTGACTGAGTTTCTTTTTTTTTCACGTGTTGGTGGAACTATTGGTTCTTTGTATCCATCTACTATTGATTACCAAATTTCAAATCCCCTTGCCTGTATATATGTTTTCATCCTTATGCTCCAAAATGCATACTTCTGTCCATCAAACTGTGGTATTTTGTTTTTATACATGTTGTTTCTCTGCATGATCCACCTTTCGATGGTTAAACCGATTTTTGAAGGAACCTTCTCTGATACTAATTGTTGGATTACTGAGAGGGGGGTGAATCAACAATAGGGAAATTTAATCCTTTTTAACCATAAAATGCAAGTTTTATATCAATGTAATATTATCATTCAATAGTTTCATAGTAAATAAACAATGATCAAATGAGCAATCATACACATACACAATACACCAATGTTTTTACGTGGAAACCTAAAGCGGGAGAAAACCATAGAATGATTTTTCTTATATGTATTTAAGAATTACATTCATTGGAAGCACCAACTTCCTTTTTTTCTAGCTGCAACTGGAAGGAGGCTCCAACCCCCTAGTTTCTCAGGCTACAACCTAAGGGAAGCTCCAACTCCCAATTTTCTGGCTACAACCAGAAGGAGGTAACAATCCCCTATGTTCTTCGGCTACAACCGGAAGGTGGATACAACCACCTGTCTTTACTCCATCCAACCGCCCTGAAATATAAGTAGAATGGTGGAACCACTATCACACTATCACTGTGAGATATATTGTTGTAAATCTGTACCATAAACAAGTGCATCAACCATGCACCAACCTGTACCTCAACCTGTATCATCAACGAGTGCATAAACCATAAACCAAATATGTACCAATCAAGCATTGTAGATTTCGAGTCGAGTCTTTCGTTA
>CBVK0100026405.1:0-15206 GCA_900067695.1 Picea abies
TTCTGTTTCCAGATCCTATGATTTAGGAACAGAGTCCTTAACAAACTCAACTGACCCCTACGAGTCATCAGTGACTCACTATTCCTTAACAAACCCTATCTTATCTTTTACAAGTGGAAAGGATCTAGAATCCTTGTCCATTATTCAAATTTTCCACAAAATAATAAATTATACAAGTGTGAGACCCTAGGTCTCTTTGAATTCTCTCAACTTTGATGAAGTCATGGGTGACTTCATTTTCATGAGCTTATGCTCCTGCATCACTTATCCTCCGTGTGCTTTGTGACATGGGCCTTCTGTTGAGACCCTCCGTGGTTGTGCTTCTGATCTGCCAACCGCTTTCTGCAGTGCTTCTTCATATGGTCAGTCTTGCCACAGTAATGACAAGTGATGGTCTTCAGGCTTTTGGTGGCATCCTCATCATTGCCTGGACCAGGGTTCCTTGTCCATTTGCCTTTGCCTTTAGCTTTGGCTACCAAGGCCTGCTCTGAACCCTCTGTCTCACTGCTGCTCCCAAACTGCTTCTTCCACTTGTCTTGCTGCAAGAGCTTATTGGATAGCTCTCCAAACTTCAGGTCAATGTCTGTAGCTGTGATGTTCAGGGTCTCAATGAAGTGCTCATAGGACCCTGACAAGCTGTTCAACGTGATCACCACCATGTCCTCTTCTGCCATCTTCCGACCAATGGCCTCCAACTGCTCCCGAATGTCCTTGATCTTGAGTAGGTGCTCTTGGAGAGAGGCACCCTCACTCATCTTGATCGAGAACAACATATTCTTTAAAAAGAATGCTCGACCCTTATCTGAAATCTCATGGGTCTCTTTCAACTGTTTCCAGATTGCTGCAGCTGTCTTCCCATTCTGAACCTCAGGTAGCATCTCATCTGTCACGAACAATTTGATCAACATCACGACCTCTTTGTCTTGGCCATCAAACTTGTCCTGGTCTTTACATGCAACTGTGGGATGAGGACTTGTGCCTAGAACAACATCTGACAGGCACCGGTACGCAAAACTGGCCAACATGCGTTGCTTCCAGGTATTGTAGTTCTTCCCAGAGAACTTTTGGTTGCCTTTCAACATGATGTTGGCCAATGTAGATATAGATGATCGTAAAATACTGAACTTAGCAGATAAATAATGGCAAAATATCTACAATCTTCCCTCAACCAGCTCCAAATCAACCAATTTCTCCTCAAATCTACTAACTTAAGAAATTAGCAGTAAATAAAACACTAGATCTTCGAAGTTGGGCACCAATCTGGGTAAGAACAGACCAATCTGGCTTTTAAAACCGAAAAATCAAATGAACCCGGCTCCGGCTGATTCAAAACCCTTTCGGCTCCGGCTGATTCAAAACCCTTTCGGCTCCTTGAGTGTGCTACGCTAGCGATCCCTCGATCCGTCACTGTCGGCAACAGTCCCTAGGTCTTCATGCGCTCCCAGACTCCGTGGCCCTAACCTCCCTCTAATACCATGTAACGGAAATCGAGCACACACAAAAACCAAGATAACTTGAAAAAGGTTATCTGTCTTTATTCAATCAATGAAATAAGAGAGCAAATAGCTTTCTTATATAGGTTACAATCAAGTAGAGTCAAACACAATCAAGTAGAGTCAAACTACTTTATGAATGTGAGATAAAGTGAAAATATAACCTAAAAGCAAATATCTGACCTAAAAACAAATAAATTAACCTAAAGTCACTTTGACTATATTTAATTTAACATACCTTGCCCAGGAGGGAAACCTGCATTGAACCTTAAGTCTGTTCTGAATAAATGCAGAACGATTATGTTGGCAATTAAATTTAAATAACAGATAGAATGATATCAATAGTTATTGTGATCTTATAATTGCAAGAAATTGTATTAAGAAAAATCTAATGGCGAACATCTTTGCATTTAATCTATGAACATAAATTAAAGGAGAAACCCTGTAATTGAAGCTAAATAGATGATCACAAAATTTATATCTGAAGCATTTTATGGACAACATTCATAAATGAATTATCTTAATAACATAATAAATGATGAAGACTAAAGTTATCAAAAACTTATTATGATATCAAGATGAACAAAAACTTGATGAAGACACCACCCACAAGAAGCTAACGCCGAAATGAATATTGCTGTTCCGTTAAAGTCTGTTGATCAAAAGTCTATCTTCTGTCCCAGGCGAGGATCCTTGATTACAAAAATTACAAGTATTTAAAGAGTTTAAAAAAACTAAATATCTTATCTTCTGGGATAAGATTAAATCTGCAAAATGATTTGCTGATTACAAAATAGAGGGTGATAACCACTCCATATCACACTGTATCTCTCAAAACTAAAACAAACTTCTTTTTGTTTACAAAAGATGTGCCAAATGAGCTCCTAAATATTCCATAACATGAGATTACCACCAATTACTTGATATCCTGAAAACAAAAACGAAAACAAAAGAGTTTAGATATCGTTATAACCAATAATTTCCACAATTTCGAATGAAGATAAACTGGCTACAGAATCAATTGATTCTAGTTCTATTTTAACAACAAAAATAAAATTAAATCTATATAATTAAAAAAAATGAATAAAATAAAACTAAGGCAATCAATCAAATCTTTACATCTTAACTGCATGCTAAATTTGATTCACAGGATCTTAGAATTAACCACTGCTGTAACACTCTCAACATTCTTTACTATTATGTTCCCAGTTGTTTTCAAACACTTGCCTTGCCTTTGAATAGTGGACTTTAGCATATGATTTTCATCCTTTAGCGAGTCGATCTGAATAGTGAGGGTTTTGATTTGCGATTGCAGAGTAGGTATGTCTGTATAATATTTATCGATCCAAAACAGACAAACTTCACACCGTGAATCTGTGATAGTTGTTTGAGAATGTCCACGACCATGTGTCAGAACGTCTCCACTGTTGCCTGTGGGTTTCTTATCAAGCTTGATACCTGGAAATCCTTGACTGTGCTTCAGGCAGGGTGGAAAATTATCTACGAAATTATAAGCCTGGCCGAGATCTGGTTTGAGGCAGGGAGGGTATTCTTCGACCAAGAATCTCTCGATCTCAGAATCAGAGCTCTTATGGACCTCGATCATTTTGATCGAGCTCACATGAGAGTTCGATTTATTTCGTAGGCTTCTTGAGATTAACCTACCTGCCCTTTTATTTTTAAACCCTATATCCATGTCACCCTTAGACGGTTTGTATGAAGGCCTGTTTGCGTTCTTAGCAGAGGTGTTAGGATAGGTGTGTTGTTCATGGCTATGCAATTCAAAGGCTGCCGGCTCAACATCTGTTTGCTTAGGCATAGTTTCATTAAAGACGGCCATAACACATGCTTCTTTAGATGAAGGAACTACTCTGTCAGTGGCAGGGACTGTGGTTTCTTTCATCATGGGCTTATCAACCTCTATAGTACTAGATGTAATGAAACCATTTCGGATTAGGAAGGCGTCCCAATTTATCATTTTGCAATTTTAGTTGATGAACCAACAACATTTTTATCAACCCGTGATGAAATAGACTGGAGTTTAAACGTTGTCTCTTATACCTTTTGGCCATCTTATACAGACTTTTTAATAAATAAAAGAGCATATTCAGCTGAAAACCGATGAAGTTCATCAACAAACGTATGTGATAAAGAAAAACAAGGCCAAAATGACCCTCACATGTGACGAATTGTCTCAGTATTGCTAGTAAACCATGCCACCGAGTTTTCAACAAGGATACATGCATACCTTTATCACAACGTATGATCTTCCTAGAGGTGAAGAACAGGCTCCACAATACCTCCTCTACCTTGGCGTTTTTGAACCATTTCTGCCCGCTCAGTGGAAGACCCGTCGCCTGGCCTAAAAAATCCTTAGTGACCTTGATCTGAATGTCTCCTACCTTGGCTCGGTAGCCATCAAAAGATAGGGAAAATTCTTGGGTAGTTTGCAAATTAAAACTCTGAAATTTCTCGAGAAATCCGAGCCATCCTTGACCTTTAAGGTCTTCCCTTGCATCATCACACAGGAGAAGGGTTTGCGAGCCATTGGGATCAATCCTTATGACCAGGGCCTTGAGGGTTTGGGAGGCAGACAAAAAACACAGTGAGTATAAAAGGTTTATGGAACAGAGAAGACCAGAGCGAAATCTCAGACCCAAAACTCATCAATACCCTAGCGCGTATGAAAAGAGGTTCTGTAATACAAAATGAAAGATGTTTTGTGAAATGAGTGCCAAGAGTACATACGAAACCCGAGACTTAGCTCGAAATGATGGGCCTATCGTTGTCGCACTGCCACCTCCCACAGGGTACAGGCCACGACCAGGTTCATTCAAAATTTATCATTGCACAACAAGGTGGAGTTGGTTTCTAAAGTTTAGGAGAGGAATTTTTTTGTGAACCAAAGTGTAGTGACAAGAATAGGTCTTACCAAGAGCCACAAAAATATATAACATAGTTTAATTTCAATGGATCCTTGGTGTTTCAAACAACAATTCAAAGCACACTTCACAATTGATGAGCCAGTGTAAAGCAATAAACAAGATGAGCTTCACAACAAAAAAAAGCTTTATTAAAAAAAACTGTAGAGACATCTACCTTTCATAAACCTTAGATAAAATGGTAATACAATCATAAGTTTTAATGCTTCGTTTATGAACGAAACATGAAAACGAAGAAAGGAAAACACTAGGAATAACCGAAACATCATATTCACAGTTTCAAAAATTGCTTATGAAAAGCAATAACCATATGACCACGAGTAGGCAGCTACATAATTTATTATTTGATGCTTTAAAAGGTGAAAATATGTAGGGCTACCAACAATGACGACTTGCTAGGAGAAGCAGTTATCTCTGTATCACCGACGAGTTCAGGTTAAAAATATTAGAATGATTTCAGATCAAAGAACAACTGAAAGACATTAAGCATCTTGACAATCATTACGTGGTCCAACGTAAGATATCTTTCGTTAAAAATGAAATCTGTTGACAGACTTCACAAATGAGAGCCACAATGTTTAAGTTAATGGATCCAATGCTGCTGACAGAGCCACTGTTGCCAACAGGCATCCATAACCTCGACAGGGATGTCAATTAACCCACTCTGATGCCTCTATCCTGTCCAAGAAATTTCAATTTAGAATGAAGGATGCTTATGATCAAAATTTATACCTGAGAATTTTCTCTAACCTGACATCGCTTCGCTGCTAGCGGGCCCATTTAGTACCCCGACGAAGTTGTCTTAGCATCATGCATGCATTTACCCGTTGCCAGCAGACCTATTCAGTATCCTGTCGGGTTTATAAACACTTCCCACAACTCTTGAGAATTTTTTCACAATCTGATATAAATTTAAAAACATTCATAAGAGCAGGGTGACGCTGAAAATTCCAGTTTTTACAAGACTCGTTATTTTCCAGCCTTTTAATTTTTGTTTGCTAACCTTCATCATGGTCTGAAAATAGTTCACTAATGAAACTAATTTTCGAGGACAGGAAAGCATTCTTGGGTCGCTTTCATAAAAGAAGGGGCAGCGTAAAGAGATTTTAATAATAGTCGTCTCTGTGCTCAAATGCAAATTGAAACCAAAAATCAATTCTGAACAAAAAACCATCTTTAACTAGTCTACATTTTTAGGAAAACACAACAGTTGATGCTCCGACAGTCTTTGATAGTTGTTTTAAGATGAAGCATTCTGTTCTCCTTTTTTGAACTAAACCGTAATACAGTCATGTTTGACTCGGAAAGCCAATAAACAAAAAAAATAAAAAGGAAAAAACGGAAAGCAAAACAAACCAAAACATAAAAATATGTACAAAAGGTGTATCTGGGATTTGTCAGGAGAAATACCTTTTGAGAGCTTTTCCATTCACTGGGAAGGTGTCTTGCTGTCCCTCTAAATTCTGCAGGCGGAAAGAACTGGGACCTAGTTTTTCAGCGATTAAGAAAGGTCCCAACCACAAGTTCTGGAACTCGGTATGTTCCCCTTTCCCTTAATGAGGTTTATCCCACTTGAGGATAAGATCACCTACCTCAAAATTCTTGTCCGAGGCAGAACTCGAATCAAATCAGCTTTTGACAATACGTTGACGCTGATCTAGGTTTTGTTTCGCTTGGGCTCTTACCTCTTCCAACTTCAACAAAGCATTAATCCGACTTTCCAGGGGAGGACAATCTTCTTCTTAAACTTTCTGCGATAGTTGCAGAGAGGGAAGTAGATTATGCAGAGGAAGAATTGCTTTCCTTTCGTAAATGAGAAAGAAGGGGGAATTACCAACAACGGTTTTCAGAGTCACCCTATCAGTGCAGATTGCATTGAATAGTACATTGTGCTAGTTTTTGTGGTTTTCAAAAACTGTCATCTTATTGATCTTGATCAGGTTTTTATTTGTCGATTCTGCTAAACCATTTCTTTGGGGGTAATAGCTGGCATAATATTTTAGTTTTATCCCTTTTTCTAAAGCAAAGGCACTCATATTGAGGGATAAAATATAGGAAGCATTATCGAAAACTAGACATTCAGGAATACTGAATAGCCGATCTTGAGGACTAGCTCCTCCAAAGTCTTGATTCTATTGTCCTTTGCAAAGGACGATATTTTCTCCAGCTTGAGCTGCGTTTGAGCATTGTTGAGCGACACCTGCAATTTGGCTGCAGAAGCGAAAGCATGCGCCAATGTATGGAATACCATCTCCCCTGTCTGCTTGTGTAGATCCATCTGATCTGCTGGGTGCACGTCCTTCGTCTGGAATTCGAAGGTGGCCCTCTTGTAGTCTGTGATCACCTTGGGGTCTGGTACCTGCGCCTGAGGAAAGCCATGTGCATCCTGCCCTTTTCTGTGTCAAATGCAGACATCAGCCTATGCTGCGCAGTCGATGTCTGCTTCCGAAACTAAGCGTAAGTACTACTGGTAAGTGTCTGATTCTTTTTCTTAATCAGCTCGTACTTCTCGAAAATACTCAACTTGTGCCCAGTCCTGCCTGGCTGAGTGTCCAGTGGGGAGTCTGAGGATTTTTTCGGTACTACTGGGGTGATTTCCTTATGGAGGCTCGAACCGAAGGGAGGAACAACCGACTTGGTCACTGTGGTAGGCAGAACGCCTTTTTCTTCAGTTGGACCAGGAACTGAGATTGTCTTGGGCCTCTTAGTGTGCAACTGGAACTCCTCAGATGATACCTCTGTGACAGGTGGAGATGAGTCTTGACGGGGCCTCTTTTCTTTAGGGACCTGTGGCATGGTCGTTGGTGGCACAGTGGTCGGGGGATCTTACTGTTCCACTTCAACCAAGGTGTCAGGCACCCACACTGTCTGATTGACGAATTTTTCAATTTCGGGCTTGGACACATGAACATACGGGATGTTTTTGTTCTTCACCCTCATCTCTGAGATGATCCCATAAGGATCATAGTGCCATGGGAAGCTCATAAAGAACTTCATTTCTTTAAGCATCCTGTCAGCTTCTTCCCCGGCGCCCCGACTGTTGCAGATGAAGGAGCCAATCTGCCCCTTGATTCAAAGCTGCTGCTTTTTCTTTAATGATACAAAATGGATCTCATCTGAATTCATAATTTGCCTTATATATTCTAAAGCAAAGATTCTTACAGGCAAATATTTGGGCAGCTTATACGGTGCCAACTCACAACCGTATACTCTGATCTCGGTATGATTTTGGTACAGGTACCAATCCCCGGTCTTTGTGTTGTCTGAGAGATGCAGGATTCTCTGGACTTCGTCATTTATTCGAGGCTTGGGCCTGTCGCTCAGCATGCTTACCACAGGGTGGTAAAATAGATCGATGAACACCTTGAAGCTGTACTCTGTGGAGTTGTGCTTCAACAAGGAGGTCCATGCTGTTACTGCCTGAGGTTTACCATCTGCATCCATTTTCTGCATGGAAAAATTAAATTTATCTGCTTGAAAGAAAACAAACATGTATGCTAGTATGGACGAATATCTGAACATGCCTTCCGTGCCAAAATTCACGAACTGTTCGTGAATATTGTCTACCAAGAATGTAATGAAATCGAACTGGATGGTGGGTTTTTCGTCAGTGGAGAAAATGGATAGAAAACCCAAAATGGGCTCATCTACCAACTGGTCAGAATAGTATCCCAATAGAGCGCAAAGGGAGGAAATAACATGGTTTCCCTTCGTGGAGAACATGGACGATGGGTAAGGGGGATTAGTGGAAGGGAATTGAGTGGAGGTGGGAAGGAACAACTCGAATATTTGAGCTCTTTGGGGAAAAGTCATTTTTTGATACAATTCGGTAAGGATTTCAAGGTCAAAGGGGGATGCAGAATCGGCGCAGGGAATTTGCATCATATGGTCTATGGTTTCGGGAGTAATGAGGAACATGATGTCTCCGGATGAGGAGACAACGACTCTCTGCTTGGGAATATAGTGAGATTGACATTTAAGTGCGAATTCAGGAGAATGGTGGATCTGGGGAAAAAGGTACAGGGGTAAATTGGACTCCCAGAGTCCGATTTTATCGCTCTGGTCCAGGAAAACTTCCTTGAGCCATGACTGGAGGTCTGATAAATTGAAATCACATTTGTTATTTGCGATTAATCTGTCTTTTTCGACCAGTGGGATCTTTTCCAGGTCGACGGGAGGTGGGAGAAACAGATTCTCCTCTCCTTCTGCTCGTCTGGGTTTTGGCGCCATTTCTGCAATGGTACCTGCAATAAGCACAAAGTTAGTGGGGTCGAATGACTATGGACGAAGGAGATGGGATGCAACGGGGGAGCAAGCAATGAGTTTCTCTGGTGCGACGAGTGAACAACGAAAGTAGAGAAAAACGATAGTTTTATTTTAAAAAAAGGGGTCGGTTGGGCGTGGGAGACAGGTCAGCTGGATAATGGATAGGTTATCCAGTAATAAATGGACAACGGGCCACTTGGGGGTGAGATGGTAGGTGACGGTGGCTGAAAAATATGAATGGGTGATGTGGCGGCTAGGGATTGGAGGTAAAAGTCACAATAAGGGGTTGGTCATGAGTGAAAGGGGGTAGGGGACTGACAACAATTATGGGGATGGGACATAACTCAGGAACAAGTGGAACAAGTGGAACCAGTGGAAGATGACGTCCATAAGTGACGGGGGGCTGTCAGATAGCAGATGGTGATGGGACTTCGGGACCAATAGATTTACGCCACATAATACAAGGGACTCGCTAGAGGGAGATTACCATTCCAGACCCCCCCGCCTTGGTTAAAAGGAGATCATCCGGGGAAATTCGAAATCCATTGTGGGCCATTGATCTGCGTGCCTGTTTCTGAGCCGTAGATCCAAGTGTTCTCTTTATCACTCATTCCGGACCCACCCCCATCCATTAAAGGTAGAACGGACGGGGGGGTCCGGAATCCGATCTAGACCGTTGATTTAAGTGCTCATCCCTGGGCCGTCCAGATGCACGCAAAGGTTATTAGCGATTACGGACCCCCCCCCGGCTAAAATCAGAATGGTCGGGGGGGTCCGAAATGCTTTGTGCACCGTAGATCTGGGCGCCATGATCAGGACCGTCAGAATGTGCAGGGAGTATAAACGGGGAGCGGAAAAACACATGCGTTGGGAAAACTTAGGATAAAAGCATTTTATGGGTTTTTTCCCCAAATTTTCAAGTAGACACCACCATGGGGCTTCGACCAAATTATCCTTTAGGCATTTGAAGCATGGTGCAACATTTTCATCAAGCTAGTTTTATTGGAATGAAACAATAATGCCACTAACCTATGTTCTAACCTAGTTTCCTATGACAGTTAACCCAGATTAAACTGTTGGGTTAAGAAATTACTCTACCCTGGGGCTATCTGACCCGGATTAGACAGTCTGGCCAGATTTATTCACTAATCTAACCTAGACACTTTGGCTAAGATTAAACTGTTTAGCCAAATCATTCACTACCCTATCAACATCAAATTTAAAAAGAACTTGGCCATGCTTGAAAGGTATGGACCAAGTTATTATTATTGCATGGGGATTTTATTTCAATTCTTTTATGCCCTCTTTTTATTTCTTTCTTTTTTCTTTTCTTTTCTTTTTTTTTCAAATTATTTGCAGAATGAAAAATCATTTGTCAACAAAAATACTAGAGACAGATAATATCCCAGCCACCAGTTGATTCCCATAACTTATGGGGTGATAACATATTATATACTAAAAGAGGAGATTGTGAGAGAAAGAAGAGGAAGTTACAACAAGTGTGTTGTAGGTTGTATCCCTTCATTTTGTTGGATAGTAAAAATGAAGGACCTGCCAATTTCTCTGGAGGATGTAGCCCACATTGGGTGAACCACATATATCTGTGTCTCTATTGTATTGTGTATCTTCTATGTTTTATTTTCACATTTGTTTTATTTATTTCTCTGCGATCCTTTTTTTTCTAACAACTGGTATCAAAGAAAAAGGTAACTCACATGAAAAGAGGGTTCCTGGTTCGAGTGGGAGTAATGGTGGAAGATGAAAAGTTTAGGGTCGAAAAATTTAACGGCCAAAAATACTAGTTATGGAAGATGCAGATGGAAAATTATTTATATCAGAAGGATCTATTCCTACCATTGGGGTGAATAGAAAATAACCCAACGACCATGAAGGATGAAGAATGAGAGGTTCTTGATAGAAAGACACTAGGAATGATACGACTGATCCTGGAAGCATCGATGACTTTCAATATTTCAAAAGAAGAGACAATGAAGGAGATGATGGATGCATTGGAGAAATTGTATGAAAAACCCTCAACGTCCAATAAGTTATTTCTAATGAAGAGATTATTTAATATGAAGATGTCAGAAGGTGGCTCTGTTGCAGATCATTTAAAAGAATTTAATACAGTTACTAATCAACTAAGTTATGCAAAAATGTAATTTTATGATGAGGTCACAGCTCTTCTAATCCTGTGCTCATTGCAAGAAAGATGGAACAACTCAGTCATGGCTGTAAGTAACTCTGTCTCTGGTTCAAACACTCACAAATTTGATGATGTTATTGGTGTTATCTTTAGCAAGGAAATACAAAGGAAAAACACATGTGAGACATCAGGTAATGCGTTAAACATGGAAAACATGGGAAGACAAAAGGATAGAGGAAAGGGCTCAAAGAATCATGAGAATTCTAGGAAGGGAAGATCCAAATCTAGAATGGGAAATATAGAGTGCTGGAATTGTGGGAAGAAAGTGTTGTACACACCAACCAAACTAAGAGGGGGCGGGGGGGTGAATTAGTGTATGGAATTTTACAAATTTTCTTACTTCAAGTTAGTAATTATTTCAACACATAATTTTACACATCATCATTGTAATATTGTATGTATCCATTCACCAATGAAATCCATCAATAATTAAGAGAAATCAATTCATAAGCACAATGAACACAAGAGACATCATATGTATGTATAAGATTTTGTATTATTTATATATGTGATTACAATCACATGGGTTTTATCAACACCAACTGAAGTAAGGAGCACTGACTCCAAGGAGAGCACCAACTCTCAAGCAAGACTCAGCTTGCCGCAAGGCTCAACTTGTCGATAGAATGCAATCTATTCAACTAGAATTGATCTAGTAGTACAACCAACCCAAATACATATCATCTACTTATTGTATCTTCTCTAGCTTATGATTGGAGGTTTACAAAAAATTCTCATCACCAGACTTCATCTTCCCTTGAATTTATCCCTTCTTCACTTCATCTTCTTTCTGAAATTCACACCTTCTTCACTTCATCTTCTCTATGAAATTCACACCGTGCTGTACCAAAGGATCACCATACCAGAAATCACTGACCTCAAGTGCAGATCCACTTATTCACCCACACACACTCTTTTTCAAATGAACCAAGAATAGTTGTATTTATACTCGTTCATGCTCAACTCTAGTTTAAGTTTAGGGCCTGCCACAAGTTACAAGTAACTTTCCCACTTACAACAACTTTGGGACCAATGCATAACCACCATTGACCATCATTTCGAGTATTCAACTTTAAACCTGGAATATAACCTATAACCAGAAATGGCATGATGAGTTCTAACCTTCATATGCTTTCAACAACCATCTGACCAATTTTTCATAAATCGATCAAATGTATGGATCGATTTCCTTTGTCTCTGTGAATGTTGTAGAAATCAAATTCTGTAGAGGTGCTTCCTTCAAACCATTTACATGTGACCATCTACACAAAACCATAGGTTTAATAATTTAAGCGATGTTACCAGTGCCTCATGGATTATGTGTTTTTAACCTGTGATCGATGTCTGGAACCTAGTCCTCATGTACTTCGTCCTTCGAGATTTTTGTCTCTTGCAATCGATCAATCTTCCCAGAGTAAATTTTGTCGAAGGAGAGCAGAGGGTCGATATTCAATCTTTCGTTAGATGGACGATCCTAGATTTTCCATAGGTTTCAAACAAATTGATGCCCATGACTTAATCTGTAGTTGAGTGGATTATTCTCATTCACTTTAGTACTTCGGTGCTTCGGGACTCCGGTCTTTGCAGTCATTAAACTTTTTCGGAGAAAATTCTGTCAAAGTTCTTATCAACACTTCCCTACTCTGATATATTTTCATAAGTCTAAGAGCTAGGACCTTGGGCTTAGGCACAAACGAGCTCTGCTCTTTGGGTATTCGGCTATTCATGACTCTAGGGCTCCGATATACTCTAACTCTAATAATTTTAATCCCTCTGGAGTGTTTACCTACCGAATAAGTCATAATACTACGATGAATGCTTGTTTTCGGTTAGCATCTCATGCTTACTCTATATTTCCACTACACTTGATCTAATGATCATGATTAATCCAGGAGGATCTTATATCAACGACCAACATTAGTTCATGATTTCGCACTTCGACGCTTCGGGCAGTTGCTGGTGGTAGACGTTGGTTTCCCTCGAAGGACATACTACCGGAGTGACGTAAATTGCTGACATCATTGCTGAATTAGCATTGGCCAAGTGGCTGCCACGTGTCACTTATATTTGTAACTTACGTATACCTAAAATTCCAATTGGAACTTGACACTTGTCACTATTTTATTACGCCACGTGTCCTTGCTGATGTGGTCTTGCTGACGTGGATCTTTTGATGTGTCACATGTCCTCCTCTTGGATCTAATGGTCATAGGTTCATATGAAGTTTCTTATTGAACTAAAGGTTGTCTTTGCTTCGGGAATGTGACACTTTTGAGACTTCGATCTAATCCTCCCGAATTGATGAAGTTCTGAATGGATATATCACTGTAGATATTTCCTATATTGATCCTATGTCCTCTATTTATTCCGGAACTTTGGGGTTCGAGAGTTCTTGGCTCATCTAAGTTTTCTATCTTCAGAGTATGTCAAGGCTGAAGTTGACCACACTCTGATTAGATCAATCGTTGACAATATTTCCCTTCTCTTCCTCTGATTCGACAGTTGTCGAAATTTCATGACTTCGAGACTTCAGGGCTTCATAGGTCCATGCAATTGTTGCTTCAATTTCCACCGGAGTTGGTCAATGCCGAAGTGGTCAACATTACACTATCCTTCCATTGGTTTAATCCAATGGCTATGACTTAGTCAACCATTGAGATGGATGGCCAGGATTTATTTGTTGATCTGTATCTTAGATCGACGACTGTGATTAAACTGGCGTGGAGATCTATGATCATAGCTGATTGTAGAGTCCCAACTAAAACGAGATTTAAAACCATTGTCGAGTTCCACAATAGAAACTTCTCATTGATAGTGGGATCGATGCCAATCGTTGATCTATTTGTAGGTGACGATCGATGCTCTGTGTGGATTGCAGAACCGAAACTTGCACGATTATTAACTCAACCCTTTGATCCCGCAATGGCTCTCCATCGTTGATCTACCCTTACTGAGATTTGACAGTCATGACTTAATCATATGTTGATCCAACGATCCTCCTCTGCAAATCCCAGATCCGAGGGTCCTGGTTTTTCCTGAAAACTACATCAGTGGACATAATTCATCCTCCATTCTTTCAGAGTTTTACCGTGGGGATGTCAATCCCTCATATGGGCATACCCAACACTGGGCTCTCTCATAGGATAACTCAACTCAGTCATAGAGGAGAATGTATCCTAGAGAATGTCACACGACGCTGCAATCATCAACAAGAAATCACCTAGTGCTTATGTCTCAAGAAGAAAGTTGTGATCTTTGAATGAATGAATATAAATGAATACTTGATGACTTCACTAGACTTTAAATAGAGTTTTATGATAGCCCATTTAGTTTAATTTTACATTATCTTAGCATGCTTTGCTTAGGATTAGTTTTAATTTTTGGTCTTTACTTTTCTTTTTTAGTTTTAAATTTCTCTTTAATAAGTCAGCCATTTAATAGGAGGATTTCTTCCCTAATTGTCTGAGATAATCACACCATTCTCTTTTGTAATGCAGGTTGGGAAATGGATTGTACGACCACCAACTCAAAATCGTTTCTATTGAAATGAAGGCAACATAGAGAAGTGTTAATCTAAACTTGGATGATCAGATTCCTTTGCAACATTTTTAGGTTAATAAATCAAGATTGTCACCAAGTTAATCACCGATCATAAATTTATTTTTGTCTCATTTATATATTCCCATTTTTATTTATGATCTAATAGAGGTTTGGAGTCATTTTAACGATTCTTTTGATAGCCTCCATAACTGTCAATTTTTCCTCTTGTTCCTATCAAATATTGGAGTACTGAGAGGGAGGGTGAATCAATATGAACACTTTATACCACTTTTAACCATAATATATATTATTTCACTTTATCAACAATGGTCATTTTGGTTGTGGAGCCTTATTATCTTCATGATTCAGAGGTTTATTTCAGCTGTGTTCAGACCCCATTCCCCAATGAGGGGTGTGGGGGTGTTACGAGGAAAATATCTCTATGGAATGGGGTAAACCACAATAGATGGAAATGATTATATAAATCAACTCTAATCTCAAGTATTCTATATAAACACATATGCTAACAAGACAAGATAAAGATCCTACCTCATCCAGACATTCGATGAAGTCCATTGTTGAGCACTTGACTCAAAGCAATATGCCTACAACTTGTCCTCAAGAACCAAGAAAGACAAGAATATGGTGATAATATATAAGGTTAAAACATTCAATAACACAATCCATCAATATTCATAACAAATATGCCCATGGATTAACAATTCAAATATTTGCAAGACATTAATTGGACGAGAAAAT
>CBVK0100026412.1:0-20780 GCA_900067695.1 Picea abies
TTTTTACCTTTGAAAAGCTCATTATCTCTCCTTGTGGCTTCCCTGGCCACTGAAAGTCACTTATAGCCATCCCATCCTGTAGTGTTTCTCCTCCCAATTCTAATGAGCTATTACACTGAGAGGTTCCTCCAAGTAATGTGCCCAAAATCCAAGTAATGTGCCCAAAATGACCTCTTCAGTGAATTCCATTGACTTATAGCTCAAAATAGTAAAAATCCTGGAAATCGTCGGAATGCAACGAAACCAAAGCCAACCTGTGAGGAATGGCTCATAATGATGGAATATGATCATCAATGCAAGATGGACCCCACAATGCCTCTCAAATACCCCTGTACTCGCTATAGCATCCATTTGGCTACTCTGGTCATCATAAATCTCTGCCCTGTAATGATGTCCCAAAGTGGGGACATTACACAATTCCTTATGGGTGGACTTTGATGATCAAACTACTCAACCTATATTGACTATCGGACAAGCCTTAAGCCTTAAATATGCCACTGAGGATGAAGTAATTAATAATTTTATTTGTGAACCCTCCTCCGTGACTTCAGAAACACATAATCAACTAGCTGCACTTTTAGAGTCAGATACCCAGGAAAACCTTAACTCTAAAGACCTACCTCAAACATCAACTACCATCTCTTCTAAAAGTAGAAATTGAACCTGGCAAAACACTAAATATAAACCCCAACTTGACAGTTGCTGAAACACAACAATTAATGAAGTTACTTCTTAAACATAAGGAAGCATTTGCATGGGACTATACAGATATGAAGGGAATCTCTCCTGAATTATGTACTCATTGTATCTATATCAAGGAATATTGTCGACCGATCTGCCAATATCAACGACAAATGAACCCTAATTTAAGAGAAATTCTTAAAGAGGAACTTCAAAAATTGCTTAATGCAAGGTTTATATATCCTATATCTGACAGTGAATGGGTTTCCCCGTTAGTAATAGTTCCTAATAAAAATGGGAAATGGAGAGTGTGTGTAGATTATAGAGCCTTAAATAAATCCACTCAAAAAGATCACTTTCCGTTACCATTCATTGATCAAGTGTTAGATAGTTTGTCAGGGAAGAAATTCTTCTCTTTCTTAGATGGTTTCAGTGGGTATAACCAGATCAAAATTGCACCCCAAGACCAAGATAAGACCACTTTTACTAGCCCCTGGGGAACTTTTTCTTATAGAGTCCTCCCATTTGGACTATGTAATGCACCAACAACCTTTCAAAGAGTAGTTATAGGAATCTTTTCTGATATGATTAATGACTCTATGGAAATTTGTATGGATGATTTTACCCCTTATGGTGTCTCTTTTGAGGAAGCACTACAAAACCTTGAGAAAGTACTTAGACGATGTATACAAGCCCACCTCTCCTTACGCACTGAAAAATTTCATATGATGATGAGTGAAGGAGTAGTACTTGGACATTTTATTTCATCTCAAGGAATTCAGGTGGATCCATCCAAGATACAAGTCATTAAAGACCTTCCTATTACCAAAACCCAAATAGATGTGAGAAGTTTCTTAGGACATGCTGGATACTATAGAAGATTTATCAAAAAAATTTCCAAAATAGCTTCTCCTTTGTTTGTGTTACTTATGAAAAATGTTGAATTCAAGTGGACTAATCTTTGCCAGGAAGCATTTGATACACTCAAACATCAGTTATCTACAGATCCTATTCTAAGAGGACCTAATTGGAAACTTCCCTTTCATATATCCTATGATGCTTCAGATATTGCAATAGGAGTTGTCTTGGGACAAGAAGAAAATCATCTCCCTTATGCTATCTACTTCATTAGCAAGAATATGAGTCCTGCTGAACTTAACTATACAGTTACTGAAAAGGAATTTTTAGCAGTTATCTATGCTATTAATAAATTTCGACATTACATCACTGGCTATTCTACTTTTGTCCATACTGATCACTTAGCTATCAAATATTTAATGAACAAATCTGTCACAAATGCTCTAGTCACCAAATGGTTACTATTATTACAAGAATTTGATATTACAATTGTAGATAGACCAGGAAAAGAAAATGTAGTTGTTGATTTCCTTTCTCGGTTAACACCTGATGATAATACTCCAGTAGATGATTCCTTTCCTGATGAATATTTATTTGCAGTATCTTCTCACTCACCATGGTATGCAGACATCATTAACTATTTGGTTGCAAGGAAGTTACCACCACACCTATCCCACCGAGAGAAAAGAAGAATCATTCAACAAAGTGCTCAGTATAGCTGGATAAGTGGGTGTCTTTTCCACAGAGGAATTAATCAAGAAATCCAAAGATGCATTAGAGAAGATGATTTTTATGATTTACTAAAAGCTTGTCATGATGGCCCTTGTGGAGGGAATTTTGCTGATAAAAGAACAACACATAAAATTCTCAGGATGGGTTATTATTGGCCCTCACTTTTTAAAGATGCAAAGAAATATGTTCGGGCCTATGATAGCTATCAAAGAATGGGTCAATCTAATAATAGATATGAAATTCCATTAAATTCCAAGGTAGTACTCAAACCATTTGAAATATGGGCCTTAGACTTTGTAGGACCCATTAACCCTCCATCCAATCAAAAAGTTTATATAGTGGTCTTCACAGACTATATGACCAAATGGGTGGAGGCTAAAGCACTCCATAGAGCTACTGAAGAAGTTGTTCTAGATTTTTTATTTGAAGATATCTTTATCAGATTTGGAGTGCCTAGAGAATTAGTCACAGATGGAGGACCTCCTTTCACTTCTCATGGTTTTAAAGCCATCCTTCAAAAATATCATATTCATCATAGAATGACTACACCATACCACCCCCAAGCCAATAGATAGGTGGAAAGCACAAATAAAGTAATAGAAGCCATTCTCACAAAAATAGTGAAGGAAAATAGAAAGGATTGGTCTCAAAGGCTCCCTGAAGCATTATGGGCTTACAGAACTACCTAGAGAAATACTATAGGATTCTCCCCCTATGAATTAGTTTATAGAAAAAGTGTTTTCTTTCCTATGGAATTTGAAATCAAAACCTTAGGGACTACTTTAGCTGTTAACCTTGATTTGACTGATGCACAAACAACTAGGTTGCAGCAGCTTAATGAATTGGATGAAAAAAGACTAGATGCCATTCACTAGACAACTATGATTCAACAACAAAGAACAAAATGGCATGATAAAACCATCAAGCATAAGCAATTCCAAAAAGGTAATTGGGCTTTACTATATGATTCTTGATTTAAAGAATTTCAAGGGAAACTATGTACAAGATGGCTAGGACCTTACGAAGTGGATACTATTTTCCCCAATGGAATAGTAAGGCTCCTAACAATTGATGACTCTAAAACACCATTATTAGTGAATGGTCATCGGTTCCATCTATACCAGCGCCCCATTTCCAAAGAAGATTTTAAGGCCACATGCGTGGTAGATTCACATTATCTCTTTTTAGAGGAGCCTCCTACCCCTCATTGCATTTAATTTTTCTGATTTTTATTTCTTTAGTATTAGATTAAATTTCTTTTACTAATAATCCCTGTCAAGGAATGGCATGTTACAATTGATTCTTTTGCAGATTCTCGATCTAGAAAAGGTATACCAAGAAAGGACAATCTTACTACAAGAAGATCCAAGATTCATTTTTTGAAGCATTGCTCCCTCTTTCTTCAATCCATTCATCTTCATTACCCATTCTACATCCCCATCATTCATCCCCTTTCATTTTCTTTCCTTTCCATTTTTCCCCATTGTTGAAAAACCACTCTTCAACAACATTTTCTCCATTTTTCCATTGCTGAAACACCACTCTTCAACAACATTTTCCCCATTTTCCCATTGCTGAAACACCACTCTTTAACAACATTTTCCCCATTTTCCCATTGCTGAAACACCACTCTTTAGCAACATTTTTCCTCATTTTCCCATTGCTGAAACACCACTCTTCAACAACATTTTTCCTCATTTTCCCATTGCTAAAACACCACTCTTCAGCAACATTTTTCCTTAATTTCCCCATTGTTGAAACACCACTCTTCAGTAACATTTTCCCCATTTTCCCATTGCTGAAACACCACTCTTCAGCAACATTTTCCCCATTTTCCCCGTTGTTGAAACACCATTTCTTGAGCAGTATTTTCCATTGTTAAAACATCACTCTTCAACAAACATTTTTCCATTCTTTTCCTGTTGCTGAAACACCACTTTTCTAGCATTTCCTGTCAATAAAAACATCTTTTTCAGCTCTTTCACTCTCACTTCTCCTATTTTCATACAGTCTGTCCTTTCACTACTTTCTCCCATGATTAAACAAACCCTTGATACAATTTCTCTCATAAATCCAAATTCTCTCCCATGGTTACTGCAGATCTATTATGGATAGGCACTATATTTTTCGAAGTACAAATCAAAGGTAAAGATGAGGTATGTAAACTTTATATGTAAATACAATTGAACTATGGATAATGAGAAAATCCCGATTCATTATTATCATTCACTTAAAGCCACTATTTTTTAGTCGTAGTTCGGGGGGAAGAAATATCGAAACGTGATGCCATCATTTCACACGAACCGACTACCATCACTTCTTTTTACCCATCATTTCATTTATTTTCACCATCATTTGCATGCCCTCATCCGCAAAACTTACTGTGTTCAGGTGCGATTACTTGACTCTCTGACTGTGCATTCTACTGAGATGAATAGCTATGGGAGGTCCTGTTATATGATACGAACCCACCATGACAACCCTGCTAGAATTGTATCCAGAAGTCTACCAAATATTTCAGCAGGCAGGTTGGATGGGTTATTTTCAGAGGCTCCATGGATTTGATCAACAACAGGTTCTTCAATTTGCTCAGAATCTTCAACAATACTATTCTATTGTTCAAGGGATTAGGATTCCAATCACAGAGGATGATATAGCATAGGTTTTGGGTCTTCCCATCACTGGCATTCGCTGGTTCAGCCACAAACACATTATCCTTAATGCCCAATAGGATTTTCTCTTGCCAGGAGAACAAGTTGAGCCTAAAGGCCGGGGTGTTCGACTTTGCTCGTTCCCGCCTCCTTGGTCGAAAGTTGCAAAGTTTGTCAAGCACAACCTTACCTGTGAAGGCCGATACCAGGTAATTTACCAGTCTGACTTTGTCTTGTTATCTCATTTACGACATGCTAGACTGGTCAATATTCCTTACTATTTGCTCAGATGTCTTAGAAACATGTCGCATTATTGTAAATAGGCTAAAAATCCTATCCTTTCCCTCACCCATCATTGTCTCGTTCAATTACTCATCCAAAAGGGTTTTACCCAACAAAACCCTCTCCTAAACAACCCACCCATAAACCCTTAGGAAGCTGTTGAACATCCTGAAAATCCTCATGAAGAGCAACCACAAAACCTTCCTGAATTTCCGGAAATACCTATTAATCCACCTACATACCCAATTGATCCAATTAACCCTCCTACCATACCAAGTCCACCCCATAATTTACCAGAATCATCTACCCCTATTGTTCATATCCTTAGCGATGATTCTGAAGAAGATAAACCTAATAACCCTCCCTGCCCCATCACTGAGGAAAAACCCACACGCAAAAGAAAGAAGCAAACTACTACTTTTCCTTCCTTTTTACCTAAAAAATGAATGAGGGATTCAACAAGAGCATCCACTACTACCACTGCCCTAAACCCCCAACCCATTTTGCTAAAAACCCATACACCTCTACCCTCCCAAACCCTGGAATTTTTACCTGTTCAACCCACGGGCACTGAAACACAAGAACCATAAGCCCAAGATGTTGCGACATCATTTTCCTTACACCAAGTAGCTGTCACACAAGAACCAACTACTCATTCAGTAGTTGTCACACAAGAACCAGCTACTCATTCAATAGCTAAAACACAAGAACTAGCTATAGTTGTTACACAAGAACCAGCTACAGCTAAAACACAATAACCAACTACTGATTTCATTCCTGAAATACAAGAATTAGATGCCCAGGGTGCTGCAACAGTAGCTGTCACACAAGAGCCAACTACTCATTCAGTAGCTGAAACACAAGAACCAACTATAGCTGTCACACAAGAACCAACTACAGCTAAAACAAAAGAACCAACTGCTGAATTTATTCCTGAAGTTCAAGAAACACATGCCCAGGGTGCTGAAACACTATTTTCTTTACATCAAGTAGCTGAAACACAAGAATCATCTATTGATTTTGTAGTCACTCCATAAGAACTAGCTACTGAGGCTGTGACCATTACACAAAAACCAGTCACCCCTCTTGATACACCGATGACAGATCAACAACCAGAACCAACAATGGATTCTCTCTTACAAGAGAATGAGTTTCTAAGATCATAACTTGAAGCTTACAAGAAAGAGCTGGTAATGGCAAAGGAAGCCTATGACAGGGAACTTAATTTGTATACCTTAGCTCGCGTAGCAGCCATGGCAGAGAAAAACACAAAATATGATCAGTATAGAGAGTATATGTGCAGCCAATGTGGGGATATTTATGATAAAGTAGGCTACAAAGTGGTTCAAATCCCAATACCTGGAGCTTCCCCTGCACCTACGACTTTTGCAATTAAAAAAGAGGAACACCCTACTGTTACACAAGAACTAGTAGGACCTTCAAAAATTCTAAAAAGCAAATCTAATCTACAGGAACCCTGGTCTACAATAATTGTTAAATCCGAAGCTCCTGTTTTCATTAGTAAAGTTGTTCAAACTCTATCTGCTGATGAATCTGCCCCTCCTGTCAAGCTCACTACCTCTACTTTTGTGGAACAAGCCACTCAAACTCTACCACGGCCTACCACTTACAATGCTGAAACACAAACTCTGCCTATTGATGAACCTGCCCCTCCTATCAAGATCAATACCTCTACGTTTGTGGAACAAGCCACTCAGACTCTACTGTGGCCTACCACTTACAATTATGAAACACAAACTCTGCCTATTGATGAACCTACCCCTCCTATCAAGATCAGTACCCCTACTCTTGTGGATCAATCCACTCAGACCCTATCTCAACCTACCACCTGCGATGCTGAAACACAAACTCAACCATCGAATGAGAAAGTAATAATGGACAAATAGAAAAAGGAGTCTGCTATTACATGGGATAAAAGTTTGCAGGAGCATAGACTACTTTGGTTGAACCACATATATTCAAACTGGGAAGCTTTGGAGCAAACACGCCAAGAATTCCATGCCCATAAGAAGCAGAATGAAGAGTTAAAAGGAAAATTGCTCCTGATGTTTGATTTGGTACAAAAATTGTTGGCTGCTAGGAAACCATCCTCAAATTACTTTCTTTTCCTTATAGAATGACTTGCATTCTTTCAGATTAAATCAATTAAATAAGGAAGACCCTATGTAGTGTTCAAACCAGAAGATTTTGTTCAAACTTTGTAGAAGCCTCTACTACTGATCAACATCTATTATGTGAGGTATATCTTCATAATAAAGCCATTCCTAAGAACAAACAGCTTAATCTCAACCCTCTTGTTGGTGATATCCAGATTCGGGCACTCGTCTCCTTCCTTACCAACCAGATTACGTGGAAGAATGATTTTCTAGCTGCCAAGCATAATGAAGATAATCGTCTCCTCTGGATACGGCCAGAACCACAGAACTCTACCACCGTTGTTGCATAATATTACCAATTTTTGAAGAAACCAGGGATGACTCAATACATAAGGCAACTACAGGCAACAATACTTTAGGATTGTCAACAATTTATTAAATCCATAGAGACTGCTGCCCTAAAAGAAAATAACATGTTTTGGCAACAATGTTCTGAGAAAAGGCAGGAGCACAATCCCTTTAGTCCTACCAATCTTGAGACAACAATATCCCGGGTACCTAGTTACATAAAATGCATCCAGCAATGTGCTGAAAATTGGATAGGTTATCAATTCCATTTTCCCATTTTTTGGATGCCAGCAGAGAAGTATCAAGTTCATCATAAGTTTCCCAAGAAGGTTGAAGCGTAGCCTGGCAAAGACTACAACGTGTTCAAGGATTCAGAGCCCCAACAAACAATACCTTCTACAGCTACTGCTTAAGTAATTTGCGCGCTTAGAGTCGGTATCCAGATTATGATTCAGATTGAAGTTGCCTGAGAACATGCAACCTTTTTAGTTGGGGGGGATGTTAGGACCCTATAATGTACCTTTTTGCTCATACTTTTTGCTATCATTACATCCTTTTCTCACCCATATTTAAGCCTACATTATCACCTTAATCCATTTTCCCAAAGGTATATAACGTTTCTTCTCTTTGCTATATGTTTAATTCATCTTACATGTAATTTTACATTAATCCATACTTAGCAATTAATTGGAAATATATAGTTGCTAAAACAGTTTGAAGACTGCAGTTAATATATCATTGTTGCTTGAAGACCATGTTGTTGAAACAATCAAACAATACACAAATCCTGTTGCTGAAATAGTCTGTGAATTGTGATGCTGAAATAACATTTCACATACAGCAGTAACAGGAAGGAGTTGTTACAATGACCACAACAGTTGTACCTTAATCCAACACCATTAACCATCGTCACTTCTTAAAGACCACGTTGCTGAAACAATCAAACAATACACAAATCTTGTTGCTGAAACAGTCTGTGATTTGCGATACTGAAACAATATACAGCCATAATAAGAAAAGATAATTAAAGGAGCTGTTACATCGGCCACAATAGCTGTACCTCAAGCCAACACCATTACAACCACTGTAACAACATTTCTCTATGGAAGATCAGAATGTCCTATTCCAGCATAGAAGATTAGATCAGATTAAGAATAGGATTTGTATGTACACATGTAATTTTATGCTTAATTGTATTAAGAGGATTCTCCTCTTTAAATAGTATAGAAATCAGCATTAGAGAGGAGATTACAAAAGGCTTAGATAGAAGCGAATTATAGAGAAGGAGCGTGTTCACTTCGGATATTGTAACTTGTCACATTTGACAAATGAATAAAATATCATTCTGAGCATTCCTTCTTAATTCCTTTTATTTCTGGGGAATCTTGTGAGAAGGAAAGGGCCCACTTTCTTCACAAGATCCACCCATTAGTTTCTGTAGTGTGTTAGTATTGTTTTTATCTATACCTTGTTAAAATTTTGTTTTGCTGAAACTTTGTTTCCACTGATTGTTACATCATTTTCATACAATTCATTCCTAGGTAATTGTTAATCATTTTGATTGGTAATTCTGTTTGCAGAATGAGTTTATGAAAGTGTGATAGTCAGAGACAGGTGTTGAAGATTCCTACTTTGGGGAATAGGGTCCTGTTCTCTGTTACAGAATAGTTAGTCTTTTTTGTAGTATGCTGAAAGGTTCCTTTTTCCTGGGTTGTTGCTTCTTAATGTAATCCAAGATTCTTCTAATAATTATTTTCCTTGAATCTTGAACTCTGCAATAGATAGATTGCTTTCACTGTAAATCAGAGTAGAACTTCAGTATGTTCAAAGCAAGGTGTGATTAGTGTAACTTTTAATACAAATTTGGATTTCTTTTGAGATTGACCATATACTGTGTGTGATTGCCTTTGAAATAAACAGACTTCCCTGGGTTGACAATTTATGTGACACTTGATTGTTTTAATTAATAAGCAATTATAGTGACCAATAGAGCAAATTAGTTCTTGTTGGGTCTGTGTAAGCTCTGCCTCCAGTCTATTCATGATAATACTTTGTTCCTGAAATTTCTCTGTTATCATCAGTAATTCGCCTATGTTTTGAGTCAGGGTTTGCAATGATTGCAGTAGTTCTTCTTCCAGACTTCTAATAGTAGCATTTTTCTCAAAAAGTTGAGTTGTTTCCTCTAAAATCAGAGTATATGTTTGTATCTCAGTATCATACATCTCTTTTGTTTCTACAGGAATTACATCTTCATCCTGAACTGTTGCTTCTTCTACCATTAATTCCTCAGTATCTGTCTATATTCCTATAGAAGTTGTACTAGCTGCTTTCTTAGGAAGAGGGTTTCTTCCTTACATTCTACCTTTTTTGTTTTTCTTTCTCTTGTGGATCTTGTCTACTAGTTCCAACTGTTTTCTCAATTCTTTGATAATCTCCTTGAGCTTTCCCACCTTATGCTTTAATATCAAAACCCTCTTAGCCTTCTTCTTTAGAAATTTGTTTTCTTTCTTTAATTTCCTAATTTGTTTCTGGATTTTGGCTGATTTTTGTCTATGGGGGATCTCGAGGTCTTCTTCATTTCGTTCAACAGATGGTTTTCCCTCTGTTTATTCCAAGTGCTCTAGTTGTCCAAGAGGGTCTCATGTTTCAAAAATAAATTCCTCCTGTGCTGTGTCGTCTGGGAAAGACATTTCAATGTCAGGAAAGTCTTCAGCAAGTTGTGAAGAGGAGCCTGGTTCTAGGTCTTTTTCCAGATTATTTTTACCTTTGTCAGTTGAGGTTCCTAAGTTCTCCAAAACCTAAGCCATTTCTATCTCATAACTCTTAAAAAAGTGTTTTGTCAGGTGCTTTGATACAAGTTGGGTGTCTCCTTGATAACCCTTTTGTGTTGTCTACTCTGCTTGCTCGATTGCTTGAACATTTTCCTATAAAGGTTGTTCCATGACATTCTGAAGTTCTTCAGGGTGCTCTGTTTCATCTTGAACTACTTCTGTTGTTTCCTAAATTTGTTTTCTTCTTTTCCTTGTTCTAGGGGGGGATCTAAGAGAAACCATTGTTCTCTTCTTTCTTTTTGTTACTGCCTGTGTCTATGAGGTCTTGGCCTCAACAATTTGAGCAGGGTCTGCTTCAACTTTAGTTTGGGGAAATGGAGTTTCTCTTTGGGTGGTAGTCACCTGCTCTAGTTGTGGACATCTACTGGCCTCAATGATTTGAGCAGGTTCTGTTTCAACTTCAATTTGAGGTGGTGGAATTTCTGTTTGGATGGTGGTTTCCTGCTCCAATTGTGGAGGTCTATTAGCCTCAATGATTTGAGCAGGTTCTGCTTCAACTTCAATCTAAGGTGGTGGAAATTTTGTTTGTGTGGTGGTTGCTTTCTCTAGTTGTGGAGGTCTATTGGCCTCAATCAAATTCTCCCAAGTTAACTGAGTTTGACTCAATGCTTTATCCACTATCAATTTAACTAGTTTATGGTGGCTAATAATAGTAACAGGATCTTTGGAATTTTGTGTCCTTAAAGTGACTTCATGTAATACAGTATCTAGGAAGAAAGGAATGTTAAGTACTAACCATTGCTTTAGGGCTGTCAGCAATTTAAGATGGTGTGGCTGAATTACATCATATCGTCCATCGTAGGTGATGTAGCGTTGAACTATCCCCACCAATTCCTTCCACGGTTCACTGAGGGTACTGGGATTATGTCCCTTGCCTTTTTTGTCTAATTCTTCCCCCATTTCTGTGAAATATTCCATGACTTCCCTCAGCTTTGTGTATTTCCCTGTCCATTGAATTCCTATGGTAGGGAGGCCTATGACCTCTGTTATGATTTCCGAGGTAATTGGTATTCGTATACCCTACACCGTAGAGATTTCTCCGTATAGGTTTTGAAAGAATTCCAGTGTGACATTTGTGTCACCTCCTTCCAAGTGGTTGAAGTATTCAGTCCACCCTAGGCAATGTCGGATTTCTCTTGCTTGTTTCATAACTTAGAGTAATGTCGGCTCTCTGCGCACACTTCTGCCACCCATATTTTTGTGAGAAAGATAGAATGACTATTGTTCTTATTTACAAATTTGGTTAGACCAACTGTGGAGAAACAAATGCCAGAAATGGAAAATATCAGTAACAACGAATGTATAAAGATGTGGGTTTTGTATTTATTGCAATCATTACAGCTAGTCAGGAAGTGTGCCAAGCATCCCCCTCATTAATGTAGAGGTCGTCCTTGACCGTCAGTGTAGGCGAAAGCAATGAGTGTGGTTATTTTGGGTGAGAGGTAATGATTGCATTGTCGTCGTCAACGGGGATAATCATATTTAATTTTCAAAAAGACACATGCCACCAAAAATCATTTAGACGATAGTCATTTGATGTGTGGAATTTATAAAGTTATTACACCTATGTGCAAAAAATGATTTATGGAGAAATCAATCAACAATAAGTTAAATCTATTCATTTTTTTTTAATAATCCACATAACATAATATTGTTACTTTTCCCGGTGATTGAGTATAACTGATATGATAGCCTCATTTTTTTGACTAAAGGAGATCTAGAGAAACACAGAAACTTGGTATTTTGAGATAATCTTCCATACCATAGGAAGAGCCACTGCTACTGGCAGGGTTTCCTTTTAACCCTTAGATGAGCCTGTATCCTTGATACATATGTGAATCATCTTTTTTAAAAAGACCATTATCCTGGTTTGGTAGCCAGATGATGATAATGCCACTCACTAGATTATAACTTAAGTGAACAAGCTAGCTCGTGATGAGACCTCTTGTCCTTTGACAAAAGAATATGTCAAATGCCATTGCCTTGGTGTGGTATCCATAGTGGGAATGTCACTTAGGTTAGTATCCTATGATCATGGTAGGTTGACTCGTGATGAGATCCCCCATTCTTTATGAAAAAAGGTTTTTTGTTGTGTATCTTTATTTATCTGTATCTTCTTTTTTTTTAATAAATATTTGAATTGTCTTTTCCCAAGAAGACCATTATCCTAGTTTGGTGGCCAGATGATGATAATTCCACTCACTAGATTATAACTTAAGTGAACAATCCATCTCGTGATGAGACCTCTTGTCCTTTGACAAAAGAAAATGTCAAAGGCCATTTCCCTGGTGTGGTAGCCATAGTGAGAATGTCACTTAGGTTAGTATCCTATGATCGTGGTAGGTTGGCTCGTGATGAGACCCCCTATTCTTTGTATATATATATATATTATTTTATTTATTTATTTATTTAAGGGAGGCTCATCTACTCCTTAAGAGTAAGGGATGGTATAAGGAAGTGTAAAGATGCCAAGTAAAAGTGTGTTGAAGACCCCTTATAATATAGAGGCAGATTATCATTCAGGTATATTTGTATATATAATGGAAAAAAACAACTTATGGTGGTGATTGATTATGAACAAGGTTTAAGATATTTCAAAGAGATTATTCCACGAAAAAAAATAAATTGTTAAGGTGTGCGGGACCATCCACAAAATAATGACAGATCATTATAATGACGATTAGAAACAGTGCTTGTGAAAATTAATTAATGAAAGCCACACTTTCAGAGGAATGGTTAGCGTTTGAAAGGTAAAGAAGGGAACTGCAATCACGCGAAAAGGAATAGTAGTTGTTCTATTCAAAAAAGGAACATCAGGTGCACGAAAAAGGAATAGCAGGTGCGCGAAAAGGGAACAACAGTTGTTCCAGTCAAAAAAGAAAGGAACAACAGTTGCGCGAGAAGGAACAACAGTTGCGCGAAAAGGAACGGTAGTTGTTTTGTTCAAAAGAGGAACAACAAGCGCGCGAGAAGGAATAAAAGTTGCACGAAAAAAGAACAGCAGTTGCGTGAAAAGGAACGACAGTTGTTCTGTTCAAAAAAAGTAACAATAGGCACGTGAGAAGGAACAACAGTTGTGCGAAAAGGGAACAACAGTTGTTCTGTTCAAAAAATAAGGGAACAACAGTTGTGCGAGAAGGAACAACAGTTGCATGAGAAGGAATGACAGTTGTTCCGTTCAAAAAAGGCACAGCAGGTGCAAGAGAAGGAACAACAGTTGCACGAAAAAAGAACAGCAGTTGCACGAAAAGGAACGACAGTAGTTCCATTCAAAAAAAGGAACAACAGGCACACGAGAAGGAACAACAGTTATGCGAAAATGAACAACATCATCATGAACATGTAAAAGACAGAGTTCGTGTAATAAAACAAAATGGGTGTATGGAACAGAAGACGGTGCTAATTGTAGTTATCTGTCCTGATTCTTGTTTCCTAGATGACTTTTTATAAAACAAACAAAAAAAACTAACCACTCAGTTGGAAAACTATGTACAGTATGTACAATATAAACATAATACATCATTTATGGAGTTGGGGTGGTTGGGTTACCTTCCCAGCCAACCAAAATCTACATTGTAGGGTCTTTACTTACTTCTTGATAGAAAGAATCTTTTGAAGGTGGCTGATGGTAAAGTCCCAGCCGGTGTCCATTGACCAAAAAGGGTGATCCAGACCCATCGATGGTGCTCAAAGTAACTGTGCCATTATCATGGAATTCATTAATTTCATACAGCCCTAGCCATCATGTCTGTAATTTCTTAGGAAAGTCCTGAAATCTAGAATCAGAGAGGAGTGTCCAATCACCTTTCTTGAATGATTTCTTCTTGATATGCTTGTCATGCCAGGTTGCTCTCTGTCGCTGGATAATAGTTGTGCGCACCACAATAGACAAGTGTGCTTCATCCAATTCGTTGAGTTGCTGAAGGTGTCATTTATGTGCCTCTGTAATATTTAGTCCAATTTCCTGGGCCATTCTTATGGTCTTGATCTTGAATTCTATTGGGAAGATGGGTTCTTTACCATAGACTAGATGGTAAGGAGAGTAGCCAGTGGTGTTACGCTAGGTTGTATGATAATCCCATAAGGCATTTGGGAGCTCGGTAGCCCAATTCTATCGGTTTGTTGAGATAGTCTTCATCAGAATTGCCTCTAGGACCTTATTGGTGCTTTCTACCTACCCGTTTGCTTGTGGGTGGTATGGAAAAGTAACTCTGTGCTTGAAGTGATATTTGTCTAGGGAAGTTGTGATTCTATGGCCTATAAATTGTGACCCTCCATCAGTAATTATTTCTCTGGGTAGTCCATACCATACAAACAATTTGAAAATGAATTTGATGACTACTTCTTCTGTTGCATTTGGTAAATCTTCCACCTCTACCCATTTGGTCATGTAGTCCATTGCAATGAGCATATAGGATTTTTTATTTGAATTTGGATTAAAGGGGCCAACAAAGTCCAGCGCCCATCTTTCAAATGGTTCTACAACTAGTTGTGTTTTCAAGGGTATTTCATCAGCCTGACCTGGTTTCCCCATCCGTTGGTAGCTGTCGCATGTCTAGACATATTTCTTGGAATCTCTGAATATTGAGGGCCAATAATAGCCCATATGTAAGATTTTGTGTCAAGTCCTATGGTCTGAAAAATTCCCCCCACAGGGTTCGTCATGTCCTGCTTTCAGTATGTCATAGATTTCATCCTCTCGTACGTATCGCCGGATCTGGAGATTAGCTCTTGTGTGGAAAATATATCCACTGATCCAGGTGAATCATGCACTATGATCGATGATCATTCATCTTTCCTTGGATGATAAATGTGTCGGTAATATTCCCACTGCTAGATAGTTTTCTACATTAGCGTACCAAGGTGGTTTTGTGTCGACAGCAAACAGATGCTCATCTAGGCATTGATCCTCAGTTGTTAATAAGTCGTCTATTTTTGGGAATCAAGACAGGAAGTCTGCGACTAGATTTTTTCTTCCAGGTCGATCTTTGATGGTAATATCAAATTCCTGCAATAATAACAACCATCGAGTGACCCGTCCATTAGTAATTGATTTATTAGCTAGATATCTAATGGCAGAATGATCAGTGTACAGGATAACTGGATAGCCTGTTATATAATGACGAAATTTATTGATGGCATGTATAACAACTAAGAACTCTTTTTCGGTTACTGTATAATTAAGTTTGACTGGAGTTAGATTCTTGCTAATGAAATAGATAGCGTAGGGTTTCTTTTCTTCTTCTTGTCCCAGAACAACACCTATGGCAATGTCTGAGGCATCGGTGGAAATTTGAAATGGTATTTTCCAATTAGGTCCTCTCAACACTGGCACTGTTGAGATCAGTTTCTTGAGTCCTACAAAAGCTACATCGCATTTATCAGACCATTGGAATTCTACATTTCCTGTCAAATCATGTAAAGGCGCAATGGTTTTTGAAAAATTTGGCATAAATCTGCAATAGTATCCTAAAGCACCAAGAAAACTACATACCTCATTTTGTGTGTGTGGAGTAGGTAGATTAAGAATTACCTTTTTTTTTTTTGGATCTACTCTAATTCCATCTGCGGAAATGTAATGCCCTAATACCACACCTTCTGTCATCATCATGTGACATTTTTCGTGGCTTAATCATAACCTTGTAGTGATGCACCGTTCTAATACCTTCTCTATATTAGTCAAGGCTTGATCGAAATCGTCGCCATATGGAGTAAAATCATCCATGTAGACTTTGAGCCCTTCGCTAATCAGATCACTGAATATGCTCAGAATGGCCCTTTGGAATGTAGCTAGAGCATTACAGAGTCCAAAGGGCAATACTTTGTAGGCAAAGGTACCCCAAGGACATGTGAATGTCATTTTATCCTGATCTTCTGGGGTAATCTGGATCTGATTGTAGTCGCTGAAACTATCTAGGAAAGAGAAGAATTTCTTCCCTGCCAAGGTATCCAGGACTTGATCGATGAAAGGTAATGGAAAATGATCTTTTTGAGTAGCTTTGTTTAGTTCCCTGTAATCAACGCAGATTCGCCACTTCCCGTTTTTCTTTCGGACAATGACTAATGGGGAAACCCATCTACTATCTGAGATAGGGTATATAAAATCTGTGTTGAACAACTTTTTTAGCTCTTCTTTAACAATATCTCTGAGGTGGAGGTTCAGTCTTCTTTGCGGTTGTCATATAGGTTGGGAGTCTTTCTCAATATAAATGTGGTGTGTGCAGAATTGTGGATCAATACCTTTCATATCAGAGTACTCCCAGGAAAAAGCTTGCTGGTATTTAGAGAGGGTTTGGATTAGCTTTTTTTGTTGTTTCTCTTCGAGGTTGGCATTAATGTTCAGATACTTCCTTGGTGCGATATCAACGGATTTGTTGTTGTGAATAACAGTAGTTGGAATTTGTTGTTCCATTAAATCTTCCAACGGGTCTCCCCGTGCTTCACAGTCTAGAACATCTTGGAGCATCTGGCATGTTGGGTTACTTATAGAAATTGGGTTGTTAATAAACGCATTGATTACATCATCTTCTAGCTGATTTTTGTGCTTGAGGGCTTCTTCCATCGTTAGTGGGGCATGCAAATCCTTCTCAAGATATTGTGGTGGTGGAAATTGTGGGTATACAATTGTTGGACTAGGTTTGGCTGGAGGATATAAGATGAGATTCCTTGTAACCCCTCCTATAGCAATTGTCATTGTACCCGATCAACAGACTATGTACACATCAGCTGTCGCGAGCCATGGTCTACCCAATATCAATGGATGCCCTTCAAGTCCACTTTTTGGGTTGATGATGAGAAAATCTGTGGGGTATTCCCAAGAATCAACTGAAATGGCTATATCATGTAGTGTGTTGAGTGGTTTGACCACTGATCAATCAGCCAATTGCAACATAATCAGGGTTGGGTCGAAAGAGTGAAGACCCAGGGCATTGCAAGTTTCCATAGTTAAAATATTGATGGTCGCTCCCAAATCAACTAGGGTATTTTTGAAGCAACAACCCTGAATATGCACTCTTACTATGGGGTTCCCCGGATATGCATATTTAACAGGTGTTTCTCTACCCAAAATTATATCAGATAAGGCTCCCACTACATGAACTATTTCTGATGAATTTTTTATTTTTCTGACGGGCTTCCTCCCACATAGCTCCTTGATTGTCTTTGCATAGATCGGTATGTCTTGCAGGGCTTGCAAGAGTGGAATTTTGATGTATAAATTCATGAGTTCCCCTACAATGTCGAAGTCAGGATATACGGTGGGTTTCGCTATCATCATTCTTTCAGGGAACAGAGGGGAGGGAATTGCATCCTTATTAGATTCATGTGATTCGAATGTGTTCCTCCCTTGCTTGATTTCTTCTATTATTACCATAGTCGGAGGTGCTATTGCTAGTTGTTTTTCAATCCCCTGTTCTTGGGGAACATCATTTTGTTCGAGAGAGATGATGTGCCCCAATCTTAATTGAATTTCATTGCACCCTAGTTAATTGATTTCCCCTTCTCCACTTTCCATAATCTGGATGAGTTGACCTGGTCTGTTATTGGGGTTCAGGTGGGGTTGGGCAGGTAATTGAGGGTGCAATTGTGATTGGGGCAATGGGAGTGGAGTTTGTAATAGAGGTTGGGTTTGAGAGGTCATCCCCATAGGTTGGTTATTCATCCCCATGGGGCGCTGATAGTTCTAGTTCCAATTTGGGTTTTGGGCAGTCGAGTTAGGCCATTTTGGAGGGTAGGTATTATTCAAATTTTTCCAGGATGAGGTGGTGTATTGTGAATTTGGCTAATTGGAACTTATAGTTGGTTAATTTTTCCAGTTGGGGTTTGTGGCAGACTGGTTTTTCCAAGTGGGGATTGCAGGTGGGTAATTCTAGGGCTACCAGTTCTGATTAGTAAATGGTTGGCCCTACCATGTGCTGCCAACATTTTGTTGTTGATTATACTGTCCAGGATTCTGTTGTTGATTGTATTGTCCAGGAAAGAAGGAGGAAGGGTCATAAAATGTATTTTGAGGCTAGGACTGCCACTGATGGTGCTGAGCCATCAGATATAATGGTTATGTTTCCTCCTCTTCCTCTTTTAATACAACTTTCAATCCAGGGAGTGATGGGTAGTCTTCTGTGTCATGATCCTTGGCACAAATAGCATAGACTTGAACTATATCCAAGGGGCATTCTCTTGGACCATGTTTCTTTCTACACCTGTGGAAAAATATAGCCAAGGTTTGTTCTGCCTCTACCTTTTTTTGTTTGGCCTGCAATACATCCAATTGTGTAGTCAGAGTGCTCAAAAGATTTGTTTTAAATTTTTCTAGGAGATTACCGACTTCAGCTCGCGTGATACCACCGCTGGAGATATTGTTATTTCTTGTGAGGGACATCCGCATTCCTGATCTGGTCCGTGTACTTCCTCGTGAGCACCTGATACACAATGGAACAATGTCTTCATAAGTTTCCTGATAAATGTCACCTTTCCCCATTAGATTCAATGTTTCTACCCATTCATCTTTCATACCCTTAATCAGAGTTGCTTTGAGTACTTCACCTAGTAATGTATCGTAGGGTGATCTTTGCAAATTATACTGAAATCTTTCGACATATTCTTCTAATGATTCATTTTCTTTCACAATCATTTGGAAGATTTCAACTTTTAGGTCTCTGGTTCTGCAATAATCCTGGTATTTTAACAAGAAGGTTTGTTTCATCTGGTCCCATGAATTGATGGTTCCACCTCCCAATCCCATGAACCAACATAGGGTTTCTCCCTTCAAGGTAGAGGGGAATAGTTTTAGTTTTTGGGGTTAAGAGGTGTAGTCATATCCTCTACATAGGACATCAAATTCAAATAGGAATGCATCCAGGTCTTCTGAAATCATTCCATGGAAGGTTGGCAAGTTTTGTAAGGGGATTGCTTTCATGGGGGCATTGGCAACTGGATCAACTATTGGATACTCCAACATGGAGGTATGGGGTTGTTGTTGATTTTCTTGTGCCATTTGATTGAAAATGTGCCAAAAAATTTTAGGAGGTTCTTGATCCGAGTATTCTATTTGAAATTGTTGATTATTTGGTCTTCCAAGGGTTTTGACTGCACTACCTTTATCTGGGATTTTGGATATGCCTCCTTCTTTCGCAGGAGACTCAAGATTAGGTGGTGGTGGTGGGTATGCCTTGGCAACCCCGCTAGTTTCTCCTATTCCCTCCTCCATATTATTAGAGCTTCCCTCTTCTAAGGGGTTGAGCAGTGGAAGATCTGTATTCTGAAAACTCTACTCAGTCCCTTCAGATTTACTATGAATCCTAGCATGGGCCGTAGTTGGTGAAACTACTACCTGAGGGATTCGGGTGGGTCCTTTCCTAGGTCCAACCAAAGCTTGAGATTCACCCTTTTTGAATATTTCATCTATGAAAGTGCTTCTTCTAGGGATCACCGAACCTTGGGTTTTGCTAATTTTTGGTGGGGGTTTTGGTTTTTCAAGATCCTTTTTTCTAGTCATACACACTTCACACAATAACAAAAGAGATTTCAACAAAATAAAGCACCTGTTTCTGTAGATTCAATGTGGAATAAGAGGTTAGGAGAAATAGAGACACAACAATACATATGCTTCATCCATTCAATTAAACATTATTTCATTTTTAATCACATAATTTGGTTTCGTCTCAGTTCCCATTGTGATCCTGCATAGGAATTCACTCTACAGGAGAATAACCACCTTTGTCTTCCATTCATAGTAGTTGAATGGTGTGAGGATTACCTGTTAAGACTAATCCATCCTATCTAGTGTTCTCTAATTTATGTCTTCCACATGCAATCCTATATACTACTCCCTTAGATTGAAACTTTCTCTCATAACATGTAACATTTTATCAAGCTCTAATACCATGTAATATTCATCTGATCAAGCTGCAAGAGTATCTAGAAGCTAATTGAGAATAAATACAATTAATTGGAAAGAAGGGAAGATAAGAAGAATCATAGGAGAAAGTTAATTATCATTAACATAGGAAAATAATAATTATCATCGAGGGATGAATGAATACTCATTACAATACAATGCAATTGAATGCAATATATAAGAATTATTCATGCAACTATGTTAGGATTAACTACATGAAAATCATGAGAGAACATGCCCTAATTATCCAATGTGATTTCATGAGAGAGTTCACTTGGATTTTACTAGCTAAGAGGAGTAAAATAACTCATGCATGCAAAGTGCAGTGAACTATATCATACATGCAAAGTGGCTTGAACTATCTCATGCATGAAAAGTGGAGTAA
>CBVK0100026413.1:0-13758 GCA_900067695.1 Picea abies
GGGGGGGGGGTGAATCGATTGTTACTGTGCTTAAACAATTTTACCCATTTTAAACTCATTACAAAACACTCAATGATGATGACAATAATTCAAGGAAGTAAGCAATAGAGTATTCAACATCAATCAGACACATGAAGTATACAGAAACAAATATTCATAAGGAAACCCATAAAGGGAGAAAACCTCTTCTTCTTCAAATGATAGACAGTATTTTTATGTTATGTACATCATCTATCTTTGAGCACCAACTCAATGTGAGGCTACCACCTCTATTTTAAAAGATGAAAGTTGTTGAGAGCACCAACTCTCTAGTTTCTCTAGCACCCACTAGAAGGAAGCACCAACTCCTTGAGTGTTCCAGCACCAACTGGATGGAAGCAGCAACTTCCAGTCACATAGGCACCAACCTGTACAATACAGAACAATAGTTCTCCCTTGCATCACCCTAACACCCTGTTTTTTATGGCTCCAACCAGATGGAAGCTACAACTCCCCGTGTTCAATCACCCACTTGAAACTCTGAGGACAATAGTCCTCCCTAGCACCACCCTACCACCCTGAGATATAAATCTTTGCTTTTTGAAATTTATTACAGTGATATAGTATTTATCAATGGCTTACCAGTCTCATCATTGTTCAGCTACACTTCTCTGCTCTGCCTCCTTCAGTCTGTTCCTGCTCGCATGTTCTTGCGCTTAAGTTCTCGTACAGTCTGTTGTTTTCACCATTTCTGCTTTGTCTAGCTTATGTTCTTCATCTCTGCATCTTTCACACTCTGTTCCTGTTGTCTCCTAGATCACATATAGTTCAACTTATTTTACCAAGAAATAACAACCTCTCTCTTTCACGACATTTTTCTTTTATTCTTGCTCTCATCATCCGTTACACTCTTCATCTCCAACACTCAAGTCAGGATTCTAAAAAATGCTTAGGAATCAAGATTCCAACGTTTAGGAACAATGATTCAACTACTCATGAACAATGATTCATTTAGTGTAACTGAATCGTAACTGATCAAGAAATAACGATATGAAACAACAACCCTTCAATAAGATTTTGTTTGATCAGTGTTGTTGGATTATACACGTAAAGGCCTTTTTTATTTTTCAATTCATAACCTCCGATGTGGAGCCTAGTAGTGCTATCTCCTTCCCTTATTTTCCATTGATGTGACCTTGGGAGATGGTCTCACATGACCACGTGATTGCAGGCACGAGCTCTTTTCTCATTAGCCACTTGTTGCATGTGACCTTGGGCTATGTCCTTGCATAAGAGAATGATTGCGGGTGCATCCAACAGTGGTTTGGGATCAACCACTTTTCTCCCTACAATCCACCTCCAGCTACCATGTACCCTTTCTCCAAAACCATGGTTTCAATTGCGGTCGAACCTTAAATTTTTAAAGTTCTCACACATCCAATCCCCACAATGCGATGGGACCTTTGATCTCACGATCTTGACGGTGCTTCTGAACTGATGGATCATATCTAACCTTCTCAAATAAAAATTTGTGATCTATTTCATGATCCGGGCTCCAGGAGTTTGAAATATCAAACCCTACTTTCCTCTATATGCCAATATTTTTGAGTTGATGATCTACGAACACCTGTCCTTCTTAATCAATGGATCAACCTCTACTTTAGGAATTTGACCTTTCAACCAGATCAACTGTTCTATGACCCCTTACTCGATTCAACGGTCGAGCGGTCGAGATATCCTTTGCTACTCCCATCTTCGACGATTTCAATAGTCAACCTTCATTCTCTCCAAGAACTCTTTTAGATTGATTCCACAGATTCTTGCCACATGTCCTCCTCAAATCAATGGTCCTTGTTAACTTGAGGACTTTGGCCTTCGACAATTTCAAACCTTTCTCCTTCGCATTTTCCCAGAGTATTTTCTCATGGATTCAATGATCTATTGAAACATACCCTCCCTCACGATCAACGATCATTAGTGACTTTGGCCCTTTAGGACTTTAGGTTGATCACTGCTTCATTCTCCTCTGAAGTGGTCACCTGCTAAATAAGTCATAGACGGTGGAGACTGCTTTCTATCGGTTAACACTTCCACTTACACTGTCCTTCCATTGTACTAGATCAATTCTTGAGAATGCACCCGAAGTGATCTTCATATCGAACAACTCATGTCCATTTTGGGACTTCAGCGTTAGGTACTTCGAGACTTTAGGCATCTACTGGTGGTGAAAATCATGAAGTAAAACTCCCAGAGTGACGTAATTTTCTTACGTCACTTGATGACTTGGAACGAATCGAGTGTCTACCAAGTGTCACTCAGATTCGTCATTTTCATGTACCTGAAATGTCAATTTCATCTTGAAACTCTTCATTATTTTACTATGCCACGTGTCTTTGTTGATGTGGGTGAGACGTGTAGGCAGTGTAGTGGAGTGTGACATGTAGTGGGTAGTGGAGTGTGACGACGGAGCACAGAGGTTGTATGTATGAGTTATTTTGTGGTTTACTTGGAGGGGGGTGTGGTAATGAGCGAGGGGGGTCTGAGTTGATAGGAAGGTGACACGTATGAGGGTCCCACATGGGAAATACCACTAACTTGGACCCCCCCCATAGTTAAAGGTAGAAAGGTCAGGGGGGTTTGATATGCCCTGTCGACCATAGATCTAAGTGCATGATTATTAGCCACTGAGATTAGCGCCCCCTTCTTCTAACTTATCCTGTCCTTCCACTTTAGAATGATCTGACGAATGAAATTTACTCTGAATATCCATATCTCCAGACTTCATGGATTTCAAATGTCAATTTTTTCTCTCTGTTTATCCTATCTCTCACTTAATTTGATCCAGCAGTCATGAAGACTCTTGAAGTAGATCCACGATCAAGGATTTTGATCTGGATCACGTTTTTGTACTTTTCTTTCCCTTATGAGATTTGATCTCTACATATTGTTTGCTTCTCCTCCTAAGCTTATGTTTTTCTTGTTTTCCATCGTTGCTATGTTTCTTGCCATCAATGAAAAGAAGACGCTTCATGTAAAACATGCCAACAATCTCCCCCTTTGGCATTGATGGAAACCCTAAAAGGCTTCACTATTCTTCTTAGAACTCTAACTCTAGGATCCATACCACACCTTTTCTCCCCCTTTGACATCAATGTTAAAGAAAACATGGTCCACCTGAGCTGTTGCAGTACTTTTTTGGAGGTATCAGATATTCAACCAACACATACTCCCCCTAACAGGATGGACTCTCTTAGGTGAGAGAAGGGATGACACCCAGCTTCTTACGAAGATATTCAAATGGTGTCTTAGCTAGGGGTTTAGTAAAGATGTTTGTAATTTGTTCTTTGGAAGGAATATAATTCAGCTGAATAGCTATGTTTGTAACCTGTTCTTTGAGAAAATGATACTTTATTGGTATATGCCTTGTCTTTGAATGGAGAACAAGATTCTTCGAGACACTAGTGGCACTGGTGTTATCAAAGTGAAGTGGAATTGGATCAGTATAAGTTACCTTCAAATCTGCAAGAGTTTTTATCATCCATAAGATCTAAGTGTAGCAAGTAGCGGCAACAATGTACTCTTCCTATGTAGTTGATAATGAAATAGATCCATTCTTCTTACTAAGACATGCTACTAAGGAATCACCTAAGAAGAATGCACCTCCACTGGTGCTCTTTCTCTCATACAAACAGTTTTCCCAATCAATATCTGAATATGCAGTTAATTGAAAATTCATATTTTTAGGATACCAAAGACCATAAGTCAATCTACCCTTCAAATATTTGAATATCCATTTGACAACTACTAAATGAATTTGTTTAGGAGAAGACTGAAAATGACCTACCATTCCAATAACTTGGATTATATCAGGATGAGATGTTGTGATGTACAAAATACTTCCTATCATTGATTGATATGTTCTTTGATCAACATCAAGTGAATTATCATCTATACTGACCTTGCAACCAACCACCATAGGTGTACTAACAGGAGAGGAATCTTTCATCTGAAACTTCTTCAACATCTCTTTCAAATACTTTTCTTGAGAGATAAATAGCCTTGCAGAACTCTGATTGATTTGTAAACCAAGAAAATATTACATTTATCCTATCAAGGACATCTCAAACTCAGTCTGGATTGAATTAGAAAACCACTGAACTAAAGCATGATTAGCGCATCCAAAAGTAATGTCATCTACATAAACCAAAACAATTAATAAATCACCACCTTTAGACTTAATGTACATATTACTGTCAACAGTACCTTTCTTGAACCCTTTATCCTATAGAAAATTTTCTAGTCTATAATACCAGGCTCGTGGTGCTTGTTTCATTCCATATAATGCCTTTTTCAACTTACATACATAGTCAGTATTATTTGTCAGTTAAAATCCTTCAAGTTCCTCCATATATACTTCTTCTTCCAGATCTCCATTAAGAAATGTTGACATAACATCCATCTGATATACTTTAAAGTTCTTATGACATGCATAGGAAAGAAATATTCTAATGGCTTCCAATCTTGCCATTGGTGCAAAGGTTTCATCAAAATTATGTCCTTCAACTTGTGCATACCCCTTATAGACCAATCTGGCTTTATTCTTAACAATTTGTCCTTGTTCATTCATTTTATTCTTAAACACGCATTTGGAGGCAATTACATTCTTATCTGCAGGTCTAGGAACAAGATCCCAAGTATTGTTCTTCTCAATATGATCCCATTCCTCATTCATTGATTTTAACCAATTTACATCTTTAATAGCTTCATTAAAGTTCTTGGGTTCCACCATGGATATGAATTATATATTTGATTGCTCAATGTCTTTGATTATCCTTCTCCTGGTTTGTACACCTTTGTCTTTCTCACCAATTATCAGACTTGCAGGATTATTCTTTTGGGTAATTATAGAGGAAGGATTTGATGTTGTCTGTTGATTTGAGTCTACTTGAGTATTTGTATCTTCATATGAATCAAAGTCTTCTTTTTCTGATTCCTAGACTGTTCATCTTCATCTTCAGTTGTGTCCTTTGTAGTAGACTCAATATTTATCACCTCTCTTACTGGGACTCCTTCATCAACCTTTAAATCAATGCAATCAACTAATTGATACAATATTTTATTAAAGCATCTATATCCTTTAATATTGGTATCATATCCTAAGAAGATACCTTCATCAGCCATGTCATCATACTTGCCAAGGTTTTCATTATTATTCTTTATGTATCACTTACTCCCAAAGAATTTGAAGTGTTTGATTGAAGCAGGTCTTCCATACCACAGTTCATAAGGTGTCTTGTCACTGTGTGGTCTGATGTGGGCTTTGTTAAGAATATGGACTGTTGTGTGTATTTTTTCTACCCAATAGGTTTGACCAATGTTATTCTCAATCATCATTGACCTGGCCATTTAATGAATTGTTATGTTTTTCCTCTCAACTACTCCATTTTCTTGTGGAGTTCCTGGGATTGTGTATTCTCTCTTGACCCCATGTTTATTACAAAATTCCTTGAAATCACTTGACATAAATTATCCTCCTTTGTCTGATCTTACTTCCTTTAACCTGTTGCCTATTTGATTCTCAGTTAAAGCCTTAAATATTTTAAATTTCTCAAATTCTCCATCTTTTTCTTTGAGAAAAGAAACCCAAGTGAGTCTGGAGTAATCATCAATGATCAACATGAAGTAGTTTTCCTTCCCTATGCCTTCTTGTCTTGATGGTCCACATAAATCCATATGAACTAATTGGAGTGGTTTCTCTGTTGAAGTAGAGATCTTAGATTTAAACTGTGTCCTAGTTAGCTTTCCTACTTGGCAAGGTTTACACACAAAATCTTGTGGCTTTGATATTCTTGGAAGATCTTTTACTGCCTCAAGATTTTTGAGCTTTATTAAGTGGTCAAAGTTTAGATGTCCAAGTCTCCTATTCCATAACCATATTTCATCATGTTTTCTTAGATGACACTCTTCTCTATCTTCTTTCAACACATATATAATATTATTTGTCCTTATGCCTTTAGCCACCACTTGTCCTGAGTTTATAGACTTTATCTTACAATCTTTGGAAGTGAACACCACTTCACATCCCCTGTCACACATTTGACTTACAATGAGAAAATTATGTTTCAGCCCATCTACAAGAAAAACATCCTGGGATTTTACTTTACCATTACTCAAACTCACCATCCCTTTAACCTTGATTTTACCTAGTTCATCATTTCCAAAGGTCACATTTCTTTTTTTTTCTTTTACTTATAGACAAAAACGTATCCTTGTCTCTAGTCATGTGCTTGGAACATCCACTGTATATATACCAAGGGTCTTTTTGTTTTTGAGCTGAAAGTACTAGACCACATTTTACACTATCTTTCTTTTTCCATGTGCTGGCATTTCTAGCTAATGGTTTTATCCTTGGATATGCTTTGTAATTCTATAAATGGTAGTTTGCATCTTTGTGGCCGAAGTTATGACAGTTATAGAATTGGAGCTCATTGTTCCATAGGTCAAAGTGATTGGTACAAATTTGTCTACTCATTGGCTATTTAGTTCTATGTTGCAAAGATAGTTTATTTCTTAATCTCCTCAGTTGCATGTCTCTAAAATTAATTTGACAATTTGCAATCTTATGACCAAAATTTGAGTAGTAAAAATAGTAACCATGGAATAAATTTTGGTACCTAAAGGATGGCGTTCTTCTTGGAATTTGTTGCTCCATCTTATGATATCTTTGTTTTTTATTGGGGATCATCTTTTCTTTATTAGATTTTGGTTGCAAAGTACTCACATGGTGTAATATCCCTCGACTGAACCCAATTGTAAATGTAATGTAAGTGTACTTAAGCAGGTGAGTTTTTTTGACATCATTTTGTAATGCACCTTCCATGTCATAGTGCACGCATGAACTGCGCAGTAAAATGATGTAGTATGCACATTTCCAGATACCACACATAGTAAATAAAGTGCACATAGTATGGAGGTTAGTGAGACTTGTGTATATGCTATGTTATAGGCTGGTGAGCCAGTTATTATAAGCTGAGATGCTTATGTTTTGGAATTAGGCCAGAGTGCCTAGATGTTAAAGGCCAGTGCGCCTATTTTGTATATGTCTCATGATTAATATAAAATACATTGTTGTGCACATATCGACCATGATAAAAGAGATGGGGGACTAAACTTCACCAGTTAGGGAAAGGGTAGGCCAAAAGTTAATGGAAAGGGCTAAGATGGAGAGCTTAAGCCAAAAAGGAATATTATATTAATATTTCCTAAAGCATAAAGTATGGATAATTATTTTATCCTAAGTTCTAAAGTTGGGGACAAGTGGACCAAAGTAGCTTCCAACATGACAAGTGTAAAGTTGGGGATGTGAATTCATATCATGCAGACTTATCTCATTTGGTTACCTTTTTCACGGGGATTCTTACCAGCATCTTGACCATCATTCTCACCATCACTTTCACGATCAGTTTCATGGTGATTCCTTCCATCACTCAGCTATCTAGTCAATGATTCCATGACCATTTCACTCATGCAATCCGTTATCCTTCAGACATTCATTTCACTGTATCTGAGCCTGTTTCCATAACCTTTTCCGGTTGGTTTACTTGGTTAGCTTGGAGCGGGATTGAAGAAGTGGTTTGTCAGGCCCATGGGAAATTGAAGAGGTGGGTTGTTAGGCCCGTGAGCAATTCTCCGAGAAAGAGAATTGCTAGGGATTGATTCCTGAAAGTGATAAACTGCAACTACAGTTCTCTGAGACTTCATGTCTGGCCTATTGCTAAAGCCCTGGAAGGGAAGTGGAGTAGCTGAGGGACTGTTGAGTAGAGAAGGGGCACACTTCCTTGGGTGGGACAGGCATGTGGGGAATGAGAGGTTGTATGTTATTAGTTGAGTGAGCACCTGAGACTGAGTCTTCCCTGTTGTCTATGAACCTTAGCCTAGTTAGGAACCCCTTTACCCAGGTGTATTTCAATTCCATCTTGAGGGAGAATCACTGTTGAGAGTGATGAATAGTGTAGTCTAAGGATATGAGGTTCGTGGATAGTCTGTACACAGTTGGTGACAATATTTCCAAGATAGGTACAAACCATATGATAAAATTATATGCTACATTGTTATTTACATGCTTATGTTATGGTTTATCATATATGTGATTATAATTGTTTGTATGTTTATGGGTATTTCCTTGTATATGTTGCATATCTGTGTTTATTGTTATTTCAGTATGAAATTGTATATTTACAAAATGTAATTGTTTATTTACGTTTATATATAAATCTTCTGCAAGAGTGTTGTATGTATATGTTTAAGTTGCATCCAGTTTGAAGAGAAGATTTATGTGGAATAGCTCAATTGAATACTGGGTATGTTACTATATATTCCGCAGTAAGAGAACAAAAATTTTCCCTAGAGTAGCATGGCCTAGCCTATTTATGCTGGGGATGTTACCAACTGGTATCAGAGCATGAGATATTTCTCTGGAGTGGCATTCCCCAGCCTGTGGGTGGTCAGGGGATGTTACAAATTGGTATCACAGGTTTAGTTTCAACATTGAGCCTGGATGGGCCGGAAAGGTTCAATTGAAGAGAACATTCATAGAAGACTAATTTCGAAGTGACCAAATTTCAAGTCACAGAGTGTCCATGGAAAATATTGTCATGCAGGCGCGCACAGTAAATTTTGGCACCACACAGAAAACATTGGCGTGCAAGTGTGTGCGGTAAATTGTGGCACCGCACGGAAGAATATTGTATGTGGATGCATGCGATGAATTTAGCCTTGCATGGTGAGAACGCACATAGTAATGTGCACATGGGGTGCACAAGTATTGCAAAACACAGAGGAGTTTGGTTGGTGCGTGCATAGTATGAGTTTACGTTGTCTCGCGATAGTGTATTCAATGGTGCACGATGAAACATATTGAACTTTGACATGGTGCAATGCATAGGATGAAATGCATGTTGAGTATTAATGTGCAATACCAAAACTGTGCGCAGTGGATATTGGCCCACAACGCAAGAGTAGTGCATGGAAGATGTTGGCATGACAGAGAAGAAATGAACAGTGGATATAGTTGCGCAAAAATGTGTTTTACCTTCTGGTGTTACTATGCATGATAAATATGGATGTACAGGATGAATTTTTGTGTGTGCGAAGTCGTTTGAAAGGCGATGAGTCTACGCTTAATAGAAAAATTTGCATGATATTAGAGGAAAAAGAAACACACAACCGCATTGGAGCATTAGTTAAAAAGAATTCCAATTTTTATATTCCTCTGATTCATACAGATGGAAGTGAAATATAAGCTTACAAGAAAAGCATACTATAAAAGAAAACAAGAATCATAACACAACCAGTTAAAATTTTGTAATAAACAGTCCAAAATCCGCTTCTGCATTTATATAATTGTATTAATCCCAAAAATTACAAAAAGGGAATGATAACAATTATCCTGTTGTAAAAAGGGTCGTTTAAGAATAGGACTATCATCTCTGGTGCTCCTTACCTCTACTACCAGCTATCCAAAATTCACTAAAACATACTTAATTTTAGTTGAAGACTCATTTCAGCTTACCAATCTCCTCCTTTAAACAATCTAACCAGACCGGTTGATTCTCTCCAACACTTTTGGCCATTTCAGCTGTGGATTCCTCCTTCTTCTATCGCTTGCTCCTTTTATTCTTAGAAACTGGCTTGTTGATGATTAAATCCTTCATAGTAGGATTCAGCCTGACTTCCAATTGTGAGTCTATAGCTGGATCTGTGTGGAATTTAGTAGCTAGAATGTGAGCAAGTACCCTTTCCTCCTTATTCGCAGGAAAGTCTAACATGTTTCTCGAATAACCAGTCTCACTCGATTTAGCCTTGTCCATGTATCTCAGTTTGTGGATACCAAAATTCTTTTACAGAGAGCATAAATTCGAGCAATTTGGATATTACTTCATTTATGTATAAAAAAATGCCTTCATACTTGAGGATTGGTAGTTATAGAATCCCAATTATCAAGCGCAGACAGACTACATACAAGTGCATTGGGTTGCCATGATCGACTAATCCATTTCAAATGATTAGATTTTGAGTTTATTACATGGCGGTGTTCAGCTAACTTCACATGGCTGTGAAGTACCGAACGAGTGAAATGGGGTGATCTGACTAGCCGTCGCTCGTTCCATGAGTGGTGGATTTAACATATTGAAACACGTGATACAACGTCTTGGCAAAAGTGGTTTTTCCAAACCACCTTCTTTCCAAGATGTATCTCTGAAGGCACCAAGCATCTATGTTCTCAAGACTTGGGTCTTATCTAGAATTCTCATGGTGATAACACCAGGAAATCAGAAGAGATAATTCATATGTATATATTGAACCAAAATGGTTCATATTTTTCATGAATTGTTGAATTGTTAGCCTGATAAGTTTCGATGGTTGCACGTTTTAAAGAATTTACAACAACTAGATCAGATCATATCAGTGAAAAGTCCATAGGAATGTAAGTAGCACAGGGGAATTATAGTCAGCAAGATGAGAGAAGAGAGTTGGATGTCCCTTTGGGAATTGAAGGAAAAAACTCCAATGGACATGGAGAAGAAAGGAATGAAAACATGAATCTAGCAAAGACCATTAAAAATTTGCAGAAGGATGTCCAAAGCCATAAAGATGATAATGAGAGGCTTATGAGAGCCAAAGAGCAGCTTGATGACTTTAACATGAAGTTATTGGAGGGCTTAAACAGAATAGAAAATAAATTGATTAAGGAGGGTGGCTTAATAAAATCTGGAAGTCACAAGCCTTCGGATGCGAAAAGAAAAGCAAGAAGTGTTAGCAGACACCACCATCACTTCCCAAGGCATTCCAATAAGAGAGAAGGCAACAACTCAAGTCCATCCCCTGTCAGAAGGTATAAGAGGTCTGGGGTAGAGGAACTACGAGGAGAAATGAACAAAATCAAACCTCCTACATTTGATGGAGAGCACAAGAAGGATGAAGATGTAGAAACATGGTTACTAGGCATGAGAAATTATTTTCAATTGCATAATTATTCTTCTCATGCAGTAGGTAGAATTTCTATCTATCAACTCAAGGGAAAATCCTCCATGTGGTGGGATCAACATGTGTAGTTGCAGCACATTAAAGAGAAATGTGTTACTTGGAGGGAATTCAAGAAGTGTTCTGAGAAGAGATACTTGACTAAGAGATACTATGACAAGAAAATGAAAGAGTTCTTTGAACTCAAGCTTGGAATTATGACCATAGATGAATATGAGAGAAGGTTTCTAGAACTGATGAAGTATGTCTCTTTCATCAAGGAAGAGACATTCAAAATTCAGAGGTATTTGAGTGGATTACCATCGTTCATCAGTGACAAAATATAGTATGATGATCCCAAGACATTATAAGAGACCATAAGGCAAGCTAAATGCCTATATGATTAGCAGAAAGCAAGACCATCTTTCCAAAAGGCTTGGGAAGACAATAAGAAATTCAAAATGGATCAGAGGAAGAAGGGAGCTAAGACACCATTCTTCAGAAATAATCCACAAGGACAACAAACACCTAAAGAACCCAGAACGATTGACACAGGGAATGAGAGGCCAAGGTAGCCACCTATTCAATGTTGGGGTTACAAAGGAGATCATAGGTTCAAAGATTGTCCTCATAGAGGTGAAAAAGGTAGGTGTTATTGATCTAGGTGGATATCGGTGGCCACCCACCTTTTCTAGCTGGCTCAAAACAACTTTCTCGCAATTTTGATAATTTACTATTTTTAGCAGTTTTTCAGGTCCTGAACTTCCGGAGCCGTTTTGAGGCCCTAAACGATGTTTTTTGGGGTATGTTGCGTTCGCAAAATTTCATCATGAAATTTTCTGCAACTGTTCTATTCCTCAGATAGATATTTCCAATGGGCTATCATATGCCTAAAACAAAGATTGTATGCAAAAGTTACGACCCCAGGAAGTTGATGTACTGACTTACCCAAACGGGGCCCACATGACTTTTGGTGCTTCATCTCCTAGGGTTAGGTTTTTGGATGTTTAGGGTTTTTGAAACTCTTGTTTATTGTAAAAAGGCCTTGAGAGCCTCATTGTAATCATCTTCTTATGAATGAGTGTAGCCATCACATCTCTTCTTAGAGATAAGACGCCACCATTCCTGTAAGCTTGTTTTCCGCTGCATTTTATAGTTTCAGCTTATTTCCTTATTGAATAGAAAACCATTTTTACTGTATCTTTGTTATTCTGTGTTAAGCATCTGGTAATAATTTGTATTCATTTCATTCTGCTCATAAAATCTGGATCATTGGTATCCGAGCGTTCTGCTCCTTGTTGTCTTAATGCATGTCCCCAACGAGGTTGGAGTACAAAGAGTTAGGTCTCAAGCTTATTTCTCTTGAGGACAAAATCTCTCGCACACCCAAGCGACCTCTCATGGAAGGAGAAAATAAAGATGACGGGATAGGAGATCCTTTCAAACTTTTGATTGAGGAATCCCTCATGCAACAAAGGAATGAGATGATGGATAATTTCATGCAAATCCTTTGGCGACTACCAACAGGCAACACATCTTCTTCAAGCGGAGGCACCACCCCCTTCAAGGTACAAATAAAATTTGATGTTACTATATTTGAAGGTCAGATAGATGGAGATGTTGTAGAGAAGTGGTTGAATCTACTAGAAGGGTATTTTTTTGTCCATAACTTTTCAAGAAGAGAAAAGATTACTTTTGCGCTCCTCAGAGCCATTCCCTATGTCAAAGATTGGTGGGAAACTTGCTGTGAGCAAAAGGAAACAGAGAAACCCTCATTATTTACAGTCACTAACACCTGCAAATCTTTCAGGGATGTTATTAAGGAACAATACTACCCTTTTAGAAGTTATGACGACATGTATACCAAATGGACCACACTACGGCAAGAAAGAGACCAAGCAGTGCCAGATTTCACAAATATCTTCCATACCTTGCGCACCAAGATGGGTATCAAATATTCAGAGCAACATATGGTGCTCAAGTATCATGGTGCTCTGCATAGATATATCCATACTGAAATGGAATTTCTGGACATCTCATCCTTGGGCGTGGCCTACCGATATGTCGTCAAAATCGAGCAGAAGCTCAAACAAAAGATGTGACAATTTGGGTCGGGGAACCCCTCATAAAAAAATCCAGGAAAGGGTGACCCCAACCCATAGAACAAAGGACAGAGCAAAGATGGATAGTATCAGGACAACCATTCAAGCTGAAATAAAAGAAGGAGACTAGAAATACAAAGAAAGATATTGGGAAGTGGTGCGACTTCCATAAGAGCCCTTGGCATAACACTACTGACTGCCGCTCAAAGTAGACGTTGGTTGTTGAAGTGAAAGCCTTTGAATCAGATGCGGGTTTTGAATTTGAGTCAGAACCATAAAGGGGAAGATGGATCATTGACGTGGAACCCAGTGCCACCGTTGTGACCTCCAAGCTCCATCATGGTGAACCGAACAAGCCATAAGAAGGAGAGTGCATCTTCCATTCACAGATGTGGGTAAAAGGCACCTCGCTACACTTCATTGTTGATAGTGGTAGCCAGAACAACCTCATCTTAGCAGAGGTCATCAAGTGACTGGCTCTGTCGACAATGCTGCACCCACAATGTTAAGGTCCTAACCCGCACATAGGTAGATCAATGTATTCGGATGTAANNNCTTTCAATAAAATAGAATAAGGCGGATGTAAGAAGACCTAATAGAAGCTTACTCTTCTAGAAGGATCTTCCTCTAGATGCTTCTCTTAATAGACACATTT
>CBVK0100026416.1:0-12065 GCA_900067695.1 Picea abies
CCAATCGCTTTGGTTGTATTGGAGTCCTTGGGCCATATGTACACTCTCCCATCCGAGAATGAGGCCACATAGCCCCTGTCCTCCAAGGCTGAAACTGATATCAGGTTCTTCGTCATTGTATGGAACATACAACACATCTCTCACCATCAGTGGCTTCTAAGACTCCCTCTGAAATGTCATTGTCCATGGCTTGTTTCCCAAAACTTGGCATTATTTCCCATCTTAATGTAGAGATCCATCTCCTCCTCCTTTAGTCTAGAGAAGTAATCTCACACTCCAGTCATGTGACTAGAGGCACCATTGTCAATGTACCATACTCCATTGTTGGTTGAACTCGAAAGACATGCAATGATTGAAAAGTCACTCTCAACTCTAGCTATAAAGTCATCAACATCTGTCGAAGTTGAAGCTGTCATCTATGACTTCTTCTTGCCTTTGTTCTTGTTTGGGAACTGGCTGACAAAGTTTCCTAGTTTGTGACAAACAAAGCATTTAATTTTGTTGAGATGCTTCCTCTTTTCACCTTTTGAATTCTGACCCCCACTAGGGCCATTTTTCCATGGAAATTTATATAAAAATGTAGAAACGTGGGCTAATCTTCCTAGTCCTTCATATGTAAAATGTAAAATGTTTGGCGATAGTTTTGTAAAAATATTCAAATTTCTAAGGATTTTATATAGTTTCAATTTCTAAGGATTTTATATAGTTTCTATAAAATTTTGGCGTTTTTTAAGTTAAAATAATTTTATTCTATATAATTTGGGCAAATGGTTTTTAGAATGGCGATTTTTTTTGGGGAAAAACCATGGAAAATTAGCCCATTCACGAAATTTAGCCCCTAAAATAATCTATGCTCTTTGAGCATCATATTTCTTCTCTGGTTGCATGCTTGATACAGTTTGGTCAAAGATTCTCACATCCCCTTGGTTGTCTTCTTTCTTGAAATGTGAGGAATAATGTGGTCTTTCACCCCATTAATGATAATCATTCTTGCCTTCACATCCCTTTTGGTATGAGCCACAACTTGTGCTAGACCAGTTGGGGGCATTATGGTACCTTCAACGAACTCTGATAACCCCTACTCCTCTAGCACCAGAGCTATGCACTATCTCCATGGAATGAAGTAAGAAGCACCCTCCAATCTGTCATCAAACCTTAGCTCTACATTAGCCATCTTTATGTTGCCCTAGCTCACTCACCCTCCTTGGCAATTCAACTTATCTGCTGATTTTTACTCCTGGTACACCTGAAAATCGACTTGTCTTCTTTATTTAGAGGTTGAGCTCTGATGCCATGTTAATTTTTATAAACCCAACATGCAAAATTTTTATGCCAATAACTTATCATTTGATTTAACTTCTAAGTCTGAAAGTTTATGCAGAAAATTACAATTGATTTTAAACTAATTTTGTACAGCGAAAAATAACATGAAACCAAGCACATAAAACTTATACACCAGAAATTTTACCTTGGAAACCCTAGTGTGGGGAAAACCAAGAAAGAGGAGCTTTATTGACTTCAAAGGAAATTAATTTACAACAACAAAATACAAAGAAATTTCTTACAGAAATTTTGTCCCTTCCTATAGTTGTACGACCTAGCTCAAATAGACCTGTACGACCCAATACGGCTTGTTGCAAATCGACTTGTACGACTGTGCAAGTATGACCATGTATGGCCTCTTGTACGACCCAAAAGTTCGCATGTTCAGTTGTTGAACTTTGCCCAAAAATTTGGCCTTTGTTGTTGCCACAATATGACCTAGCTTGCCCTCTACCTATGTTGTTGTATGGCCTATTGTATGGCCTCTCCTTGATGCTGGTATGACCTGCACTTGACCATTTTTCTCTGTTGCCAAGTCACCCTTCCTCTCAATTGCAACCTTCCTTTCTTCCTCATTCAAAGCACCCTCTTCTTCTCAACTCAATGAGTGTGTCCAACCCTTTCCCTCAACTCCCTTTTATCTTTTTCTCACTCACTCTATTTCCTCCTAGTGAAATTTCTAGAAGAATCTGGAAATTCACTTTAAGTGAAATATTTATTTCCTTAAGTCAAAACTTAGGAAATCCGACCAAATAAAAAGCCAATAAAAATTAAATGATATTTTTTATGTTTTTCTTAATTCAAACTTAGGATAAAAGTAAAATTGTGATCTGGGTCACAATTAATGTGTCTTCTACATGCTTTGGACACTAAGCCTATGTAGAGAAACCTTCCAAACTACAAATTTAATACCTTTCGCCCTATTATGATGGTGTTTAGTCTCAAGAATATGATGGCAACCTACCCACATTACATGTCCCTTTTATCATATGATTTCATTCATAAGATGGTCGAATATTATGTGGATGGCCTCATTGGGAAGTCTCATTAGAATGTTAACATCCTCATGATCTTTATGTCACCTTTTAGAAATATGAGGAACTACTCCTTGCTTCCTCTGGAGTAATATTCCACACAATCTTTGGCAAACTTTGATTGATCAAGTAAACAATGCAATAATAGGACCTACTCAAAATTTTCAATCAACATTCTTATATTTCAACATGCAACAAACCATACATTTAGTTGCATGATTCTTACATTTTGCAACTCCATTTTTCCAGTGTGTATAAGTAGTGAAATACTTCCAACTATCATGCCCATTGCAATACCTATCAAATTCCTTCGCTTTATATTCTCCATCTTTGTTAGATTTGAAAGTCTTCAAGGATTTTGTGTTGTATTCCTCAACTAAGGTTTTAAACTCCATGAAATACTTAAATTCTTCTAACTTTTATGCTAGAAAGTTAATCGATACCTTCTTTCTATAGTCATCAATGAATGTCATGTAATGCAACTTCCCTCCAAGAAAGTCTAACTCATAAGTCCACACAAGTCAATATGCACCAATGCCAATACTATCTTAGTACACCATGTTTTTCTCTTAGGGAGATTCTTGTTTGCTTGATTGCCTAAGATACAAGTTTTTCAAAACACTAAGGGATTATGTTTTTGTGGTAACTCAAAAACCATATATAGCTTATTTGGTCCCTGTAAACTATGAATCAAAATAAACCATATATAGCTTATTTGGTCAAGTTGAAACAACCATCTTCCTCATAGCCTTGCACTATGACTTCATAGTTCTTCAATTTGTATATATCATTTCCCTTTATCAAATTCAACCTTCTAATGGATCATGTTCAATCAATTCAAAATAAATTATTCTACAATCCTTGAACATGGAGAACATCTTTGACATCTCACGCACTTCCAATGCTCAATATAACATGTCTCCTTTACCTACAATTTCCAAGGTTGTCATTTCCAAACTTGATATTCCCAAGCATTGCAAGTTTGTCATACTTGTCGAACAAATGTTTTTATGCCGATCATACAACAAGTCATGCCTAAAATGAAATACCAAGCATCTTTGACAATTTTAGTAAGCTATTAATAAAGTCAACGATGTACCTTTCTCCTCATGCTTCTCAAGATTCCTTTTCTCTACACAATTTCCCCACTAGTTCTCTCCTTGTGATTGATTTTGTTTGTGCTTGAAACTATCATAAAGATAATGTCATTGTTAGTTATTATTCCTTAAAGATTCTTTCATGGTTTTTGCACACGTTCTAGCCTACACAATTCTTTCGTTGTCCTTTATTCTTTTGATGGCATAATAGTGAGGACTTGATTAGAGATTCACTCACTAAATATGCTCACATATTGTTCTTCTTATGACAACATACTTCCAACATGTCAAGTATTATCCCAACCACTTTAAAGACTTTTGTAATTCCATTGATAATAGGCACCACAAGATCCCTACATCCACATTACCACCAACAATAATAAGCTAATCATGCACACCCTTTGTGTGAGTCTATAATATATACCACTTTCACCATCACTCATCTTTGATGGCCACAAATGATTACAGAAATAGAGCATACTTGTCTTGTTAGAGGTCTTATACAAATTCACAACATGGTCAAAATATTATGCAAACTATTCGAATTCTAGATTTATGGAATGATGTGATATGCAATATTCAAGTTAATAATGTGTTGTGCATCTTTGTCTCTTGCTTCAAACTTTGTCAATTTTGTTGCCTCAATGGTAGTAGTGTATTTACCCTCCACAAGTTCATTATTTCCAGTGTCACTAACAAATTTATATTTTGATGTTCTAGATATGATAATTCTTCCCAACCAACTTGATGTCACAAAGAGGAATGCTTGATTGTGAAGCTATTTCCCCCCTGCTTCATAAATATTCATTGTACCAAGGAGAAAATAACAAGATCAAAGCAACTCGTGCTTTGATACGAGCAAACTACATTAGGACCAAAGCAACATGTAACTGAATACCATGTGAGAATATCAATTGGTTGAAGTTTGGATCTAGAGCACCAAAATTTCAGGGGAAAAGGATTACCATGCATTGCACACTATGATAAACATATCCAAATTATATTAACTTTGATACCAATGTGAGTTAATGCTCATGTGATTGATAGAACACGTGATGAACTATGGGTAATTATTCGTGCCATAATAATTCAACATGCTTATTTTATAAAGTTTATTGAATTTCAATGGTGCATTAAACATTTTAGATGACACCCAAGAATGTTAACATTGCACTGATAAACAAATTGAGCTTTACTATTAACAAAACATTAATATTTTCAACAAACTTATATGCATGTAGATCATGTAATTCAACACACAAGAATGACAAGTACTCAAGGATTTGTGAAAGCACAATCATTAAAACCCTTACACAATAGTACATCACCATGGGTTTCTATTGTTGATGATTGCAACGTCGTGTGCCATTCTCCAGGTCGTTCTCCTCTGGATTGAGTTGAGACGATCTGTGAGGGAGCCCATGTGTTGGGTGTGCCCATGTGATGGGTGTGCATCAGACTCTGGACTGAGTTGTGATGAGGTGTGGTCTCTTGTCTCATCCTCTGGACTGAGTTGAGATGACTTGAGAAGGTCTCTTGCCTTGTACTCCTCTAGACTGAGTTGAGTCGGCTTGAGATGGTCTCCTGCCTTGTACTCCTATGGACTTAGTTGAGTCGGCTCGAGATGGTACTCCTGTGGACTCAGTTGAGTTAATCTGTTGAGAGTGACGTCCCTATAGGTGAGCACATGTGGATGTGTCCCTAGTGGTTGAGCACTAGAGGATGTGTGAGATCCCTTGCTATATTGTCAAAGAGTAATACTTTGGTAAAACCCTAATATGTGTTGTAAAGGGTACAAGTCAACCCCACCATGTAAAAGATAATTAATATTGTGTAATGATTAATTATATTTTAAGTTGTCCAGGTCAGCCCTATTGTGCCAACTGTCTTGTCTATTCGTTGAGTTAAGGTTGTATAAACAAGAGATAGATCCCCATAGTGGATCATATCTCTCACTTGCTCAACACATGGTCTGAAATTATGAGGACTGGAGTGCGCACTTTTCTAGACACTAGTTTTCTTGGTCATAGAAGCACCCTCTTGTGTGCTAGGTTTTGGTGGTGGATGGTGGATCTTCTCTTGGCAATATAAGCAAAGGATTGTTGGGTTTTTCCCTTGGTTGAGAAGGGTTTTCCCAGGATACTTCTTGTGTTCTTGTGCATGGTTATTCTTCTTGTGATCTCGTTTTACTGCAACTTGTATTGTTGTTGCAAATGGTTATGGTTCAGTTAATGCTAAATTTGAAATCAACCACATGTGCATGACCTAACCATAAAAAATTCAACATGGTATCAGAGCAGTTCTTGAAGATGATCATGTGCACAGTAAATGAAGGCAGGTTGTGGACATCTAAAAGCTGTCATAGCCTTATTGTTGGTGTAAGGAGAGGGTCGAACCCCCACTTAAATTCTGTGGTGAAGTTTGAGGCTGGCCACAGGTCTATTAGCCTGAGTCGAGCCCGGATTAAGGGCTTAAAAGCTGACCGAGTATGCAGAGGCTCCTCCAGGGATGTCGCAGCCAGAAGAACCCCTAACTATAGACCTTAAACCGCAAACCTAAAACAAAATTGCAGACCGAATTTCTAGGGAGATCTAAGGTAGGTTGTGAGATATCTTAAAGGTTGAATGTGTGGCAAAATTTTATGACAAAACCATGGCAGCATTGAGTGGATTTAAGAAGCATTCTAGGCCAAATCTCAAGGCATGTTCTAAGCCTATTCTATGGCAGAATTAAGGCTATGACAACAAGATTTATGAGGCAACGAAAAGGGTGATCTCTGAGGCAACGAAAAGATGATTTATGAGGCATCGAAAAGGTGATTTCTGAGGCAACGAAAAGGGTGATCTTCGAGGCAACGAAAAGATGACTTCTAAGGCAACAAACTAAAGAGATCTGAGGCTATAAGGGCGAGATACCTGAGGCAACAAGTCCAAATTTCTGAAGCTGATTTGAGGCATAATTCTGAGGCAAGATTTGTCAGTCTTAAGGGAAGATCTGAGGCTAGTCCTATAGCAGAGATTAAGGCTAAGCTAACATCTGTTTCAAGGTATATTAAGATCTGTTCTGAGACCTATACCACCTACAACCATCCAAAAAGGCAGAAATGCCAGGCATGCACGCTGAGTACAAAAGCCATATGTTGTTAGTAGTATGATTTGTTAAGAGATTCCTTACAATAAATTGGATTACTGAGATTATGGTTGAGAGACATGAACATTGTGAATGTGGAGTCATAACTAGCATTCAAGAATAAGGGACATTGTCAAGGAATGAAGATTCTGTTTATAAAAGATCTTGACCCGACACAACAATCATAGACAGAAAGAGAAGATGTACCTTGTTTCATTTGAAAGGAAAATAATAGTCATAAGTACTAATTCATTTCCAGTGAATCAGAAAAGTGATGAAGAAATGGATGTTTCATCCATTTGTCAAATTATCAAACATGAAGTACTATCCAAAATGATGAAAGCTTGAAGATAGTTGATGTGAGAGCTATGTTGCAGATTGCACAGATTTCAAGAGTGATCTTTGGTGTGACTTTTGAGTGTGGGATACAAGTACACCTTATTTAAGCTCTAATGGATATTGAGGAGACTAGACTTGCAACTAGTGATGTGAAAGGTTTCAAACCCTTGTCACTATGCGAATTCAAGCTCTAGTGGATATCAAGGAGACTAGACTTACAGCTAGTGATGTGCAAGGTTTCAAGCCCTTGTCACTATGAGACCAAACTTGCAGCTAGTGATGTGCAAGGAAAGAAACTTTAGCCACCTCAAAAGAAGTCAAGGAAAATGCAAGCAAGAACGACGAGGAGTTCTTCTCTATCTTAGCTTTCTCAAGAGGACCGAAAGAAAGACTAAGCATGATTGTAGACTAAGGTAAGTTTGTGCTACTTTCTTTATTTGATCATTACTTTGTAGTAGCTTGCATTGTATAATGAACGGTGTTATCTTTGGTGTGGGAGCCCTCATGACTTGGATCATGATCCCTGGTACAAGAGTCCAAATTTTCTTGGTTCGTTGTTATCCTACAGGAGGCCATTTTGGTTGTTATCCCTACGAGAGACCATCTTGGTTATTATCCTAGTACGGGAGGCCATATTTCTTATTTAATTTTTGAAGGGTCGTGATCCCTGGCACGAGAGTCCATTTTTTTTTTGGTTGGTTATTATCCTAAGTAAGGAGGCCATTTTGATTGTTATTCCTACAAAGGTCATCTTGGTTATTATCCTAGTACAGGAGGCCAACAAAATACTATAGAGGTAGTAGAGGACCTGACAAGACATGGGATGTCTCCAGGTTAGCAACACAGGAAAATGAAGATGTTTATTCTTCTGACTTCAAAGGGAGTCACTTGACTCAGAGGGAGTCAAACTATTTGAGAATAAGGAAGAGACAGTACCTTCTCCCCCTTCAGCAGTTCAGAGGGAGACAATTATTGATCCAGTTGATCATGTAGCTTCAATTGATGTTCCCAGAGACATTGCAGTAAGCTAAAAGAGGCCTACATGGACTCGACAAACTCTGTAGGAGGCAGAGGGACATGCAGGTCCTCGTGGTACATTTCGAAAAAGCAAGAGACCACAGATATTTTTGAGCTATGTCTCAGCTATGAACCACATCATTGATACTGAACCTTCTTGTCATGGATAAGTAGTAGGACAACAGTTTTGGCAAGATGCCATGACCGAAGAGTATCAGTCTATCATGAGGAATGATGTGAGGGATATTGTTCCGAGACCAAAAGGAAAGTCTATAGTGACTTCCAAGTGGATCTATAAAGATCAAACATGCAACTGATGGAAGTGTCGAGAAGTACAAACCGATATTTGTGGCTAGACGATTCTCTCAAGTGGAGGGAATAGATTATGAGGAGACATTTGCTCCTATTTCTCGATACACCTCCATCCGTACAATTGTTTCCATGGTTGCATCCATGGGTTGGAGACTACATCAGATGGATGTAAAGACAACCTTTCTCAATGGTGATATCGAGAAAGAAGTTTACATCGAGCAACCAAATGGATTCATGACATGAGAAGGAGTCTCATGTATACAGGTTGAAGAAAACCATGTATGGACTAAAACAAGCACCTCGAGCATGATGGTTGGATACTTTATGAGTTTGGGCTTCAACAAGAGTGTTGTTGATCCAAACCTATACTACAACATTGTTGGAAATGAGTGCCTAATTTTGGTCCTATATATGTGTTATCGGGCTAATTGTTAAGTGTAGACACAAATCAATCCCCCTAGCTTCACTACGAAACTAGAACAAAACAAGACAGTACACTACTCTTTCCTTAGATTCGATTATCAAATGAGAAAGGGATCTAGAACATAGCTTTTAAATATCGAAGATCCGACTTCGCCAATGCAATCCAAGCTCCGTCACGAGGCTTATAGAGAAATATATGCAAAGAAACACAAGCCAACAAAGACAAGAATAACAGATTCTATTTGATATAAAACTATGTAAGTGATCAAGGAATCATACAATATGAACAAATAACATTCATATAGGAAAGATAAGTATATCTGTATTAAAGAATGTGGAAGAAAGATACAACCAAATGCCTTGATGTTGTCAGGTTCCTTACAACAGTTCCTTGCTTCCCATACACTTCTTTCTCCAAGGATTCTGAGACCATAGATCTGATAGCTACTCACAATCTATCTTGACAAAGCAAAATCCAAAGCCACTCTAATCAAGCCAAATTCCCAATCTACAAAACTCAAGCTCAAGCCAATCTAACTTTCTCCATGAGAGCTCCTCTCCTTTTATAAGCTAAAGAGGATAAGGTGAGGAGGTTAGGATGAACTCACTAAATCATGAAAGCGAGTAAGATCCAAACCGTTCGAAGGCCACCTCACCATAGAAGCTTCTCCTTCTAGAAGCATTGAGAAGATGCTCGTTTTTCCCACGTACAAGAATCACCGCACCCTAGCTATAGTTCAGCCTGTAGCGATGTCACAATATAGCTTTAGAGCAGGGTGTGGAAATCAGGCATCGCCACACCCTGCGTATAGTGCAGCCTACGACAATCTTCCTTAATAGGGTTTTTACAAAGGAAAATACAACTTTTCTCCCAGGAAAAGTTCTTTTCCCTTCTTTCTTCAAGAATTCAGGCCACTGACCCATCTGAAGGCAACATATAGGTTTACATCATTAACAGTCATAGGGATGATGAAAATAATGTGTAACAGAGAGCCCCCCAAAGTATGAAGTTAGAACAAAGTGATAGCTGAAATACTTTGTCGAGTGTGTGTAGGGAACAAGGAACAATCGATAGGAAACATGCCAACAAACAAGGAAATACAGTACAATAATATATCATCATTGTGGTAGGAAATCTCATACTCAAAATAGAAATGACTCAAAGCATAAATGTCGACATGCAAAGATCCATGTCAAGTAAAACAAGTCATAGCCACCAAACATACATTATGAATCCATGCCAATATGACTCAAATCTAGACATAGCCACCACAAATACACCGTGGATCTATGTGTTAAAGACTCAAATTTGAACATAGCCACCAGACATACATTGTGGATCTATGCAACAGTACATTGAATATAGTCCAATGCAACCTGAATCTGTCAGAAAAGATACAGGGTCTTCATCTCCACCACTCTGTAGTACGAATCTAACCATGTGAATACATGTGTTAAAGTTGAACATGGTAGAAACCACTTGATTACCGGTCATTAATGAATACCGTTAACAAGTGCGAGGGAAATCACCATTAATGTCAATGACTCCCAAGGCACTCGAGTACAATCCAACGAATGTGAATTAATGAGCTGAAGTCGAACACTCAGCGGAATCTCCCGATCAAGGGTCAATAATGAAAACCCACTCGAAAGCAAGGAAACCTGCCATTGAGGCATGCAAGTTCCAAGGTACCAATTAGTTTCTAAGTCTAATTCCTGGATAATGAGTCAAAGTCGACAGGAAAAGAGTCGTCATAGGAGAGCCTTAATGTATCTCTCATCAATGACACGAAACAGGTAAAAAAATTTGAGGTAGATCAGAGTAAGAAGTGATTCAGGACTGACTCAGGGATGGCCAACACAATAGAAGGCTTAAGGACTATAGAAATGGTCGATGCAATAAAAGGCTTTCCGGGTTGAACTTCTCTTTAAACATATTGACGACACAACAACTGTCATGGAAACACCGACTCAACAACAAGGATCACAGACCAAATTGTAATCTTATAAAGGAGTATGATCAAGAGACAAGCGAATTTTCCAACCTAGACACAAAGCAAGTGAAAGGGTGTCATGTTTAAAGGTGACTCTTCCATAGAATACAGGTTTAGATACCGTTCTTTCTTAATTTTCCCCCCACCATTTCTGGTGAGTACCTCTTTATTTTTACACAAGCTTGAGGAGGATAACATATACTTGTAAATGTATTCTCATCCTTCGAATGAGTCCTTCAGAGTATGTTTAATGAACCCTAAGGAGTGGTTCGGTCCCATATGGACCTTTTGATGCTTGTTTCACAAGTCCAAAGAAAGAAAACTCAAGGGTTTTTCATGTTTAGAGAATCTGAAAAACACTTAAAGGAAATTCCAAAATGTCATTTTTCGTTAAGTAGTCCGAGAGACCGAAAAAGAGATAAACTATCGCTCAACAAACATTTTCTTTAAATACTTTAACGAGCATGAAAAGAAGAAGATCGCTTGGCAATCTTTTCATGTTTACAGAGTCTGAAAAGAGCTTAAAGGAAACTCCAGGGGGTTCATTTTTCGTATAACCTTTATGAGTCCGAAAAAATGTTAAAAGTATATTCGGTTACATTCTCAGGTATTTACAAGCATGAGAAAAAACAAAGACTAAGCTTGAGATTGTTTTCATTTTTACGCAAGCTTTAAAACAAAACAAAATTGTGCTTGGGATAGATTTTATTTTTACACAAGCTTAAAACTAGCCAAAACTATGCTTGGACCTCACTTCATTTTTACACAAGCTCGAACCAAAGGAAACTATGCTTGTGACTTCCCAACACATGGTTCACAGATTCACATGGTTGGTACTTAGCCCCGAGCTTAAGAAGGTAGCGGTTTAACTTCAACATGAAATCCAAAGGCTGAAAGCATTGCCTCCCGTGAGATCGGAAGAGCGGAACAAAATTGTGCTTGGGATAGATTTTATTTTTACACAAGCTTAAAACTAGCCAAAACTATGCTTTGACCTCACTTCATTTTTACACAAGCTCGAACCAAAGGAAACTATGCTTGTGACTTCCCAACACATGGTTCACAGATTCACATGGTTGGTACTTAGCCCCGAGCTTAAGAAGGTAGCGGTTTAACTTCAACATGAAATCCAGAGGCTGAAAGCATTGCCTCCCAAGCTTTGATTCGTCCAACGGCATAGGAGGATGAAAAGAAGCTTCAAATACTATACGTAACAAAGTACTTGATTCAATTGAAGAGGGGGGAAACTATTTCATTTTTTGACGAGCTTGACACGAGAATAGGAACTATGCTCGAGAGTCTGGGTTCAATCCCCAGACCTTTATTTCATTTTTAACGAGCTTGACACAGAAATAGGAACTATGCTCGTAACCTTTGTTTCATTTTTTAACGAGGTT
>CBVK0100026429.1:0-29149 GCA_900067695.1 Picea abies
GTCCTTGTCTCATGTCCCCTAATAGAGAGATTTTCAGCCATTGATAGAGAAAAGAGAGCCTAGCCTTAGCTACACCCTCTTCTTCTCTTCATTTATTGCTAGTCGTACTATTCTGAAGCCAAGAAGAGACTAGGGTCGTACTCTTTCTAGGGTTTGCTGAAAGGCCTTGCTTTAGCAACACCTCCCTCATCAAACCCTCTTGTTTTGGTTATATTTTGTTATTATTGAGCTAGTCGTTTGCCAGGAAGGAGGAGAGAGCACGAAGCCTTGCTTTAGCAACACCAGAGTGAGCCTCTCTCCCCTAGGGTTTCGATTTTGAGGCCCTGCTTTAGCAACACTTCAAAACTTTTCCCTCTAGTCCTTGAAATCTTGCCTCCTTCAACCTATGCGTCCTTCACTTATGACTCCATTAAACCCTAAGGCACTAATCTAAATCCTCCAGCGTTGAAGTAGAACTTGATCTAAACACTCTCAAAGCTTTTGAATTGAAACCCTAACTACACTAACCCTAGCTCTAGCTAACCCTACTAACCCTAAGTTGCTGACGTCATTATTGGATATTTCATCTTTATTGGAGAAAAGTTTTACTTATTGAGCAATTGAATGGTGATTTAGGCATAAGTTAATTGGAGTGTTGGTTTATTACATTGAATGCCACATCATTTTAATAATTATTGATGAAGTGATATGATTTCTATTGCTATTGATAAACATTGACTCTGTCAATGTTTATATTCAAATTGCTTATAAGTTCATCAGATAGTTCTTGATTGATATGAAGTACTAACCTATTGAAATAGCTTGCACGTACCAGTTTGTTGTTGTCTTGTTCCAGGCAGGTACACTTCTTTGGGTTTTACTTTATTATTGGTTGTTTAGACGGGAACATCTGATTGGTGGTGATCTGTGAAGGGGGAAACTTGTCATTATCTGATTATCCTTTAGCCTCTTCAAAACCCCGGGTCAATGGGGACGTCTCCCCTGGGCCTCACCTCCCTAAAGAGAAAGAACCTCCCCATCGTGGTGACATTGGGTGGGATAGGTTCCTATTACGCCAATTTGGCCTTCTACTTTATAGCCTCTCTTCCTAGCTACAAACTGTGCGATAACAATATCAACCCTCATCCTCATGATGAGATCAATGGTCAAGATTAAAAGACCACAACTTAAATTATTTTTCACTTTAACTTTAGAAAAAAGTACTCAATAAAGTCAACTAAAGATTATAACACATCAACAGTTCTTTTCCTAAGCTAGACTTAGGAAAACATCTAATTAATCGACTTAGCCTAAGTTTCATTGTCCTCCATCATGCTAGGACATTGTAATGATGATGGAAAACGTTCCTTCCTTGGAAGACCTTCCACAACTAATGACATATCATAACATCGAAGATCATACCACAACTAGCCATCTAAGCATCAAATGCAACCACAGAAAGAGAACCAAGTACCAAGATAACCCACCACATATCCACTAAACCAATGTGCATCAACATCATGGTGAAGTGAGGATCAACAATCATCAATATGCCCAACCAAGATATACTATCTCCAAGAAAAAATAGAAGGGTCACCCATGAAAACAATCAAATCCCCATTGAAAATCACATTTGTTAACCCTCATACAATATGAGGGCTAACAATTAACTCCAACTTCGGGACATGTACTATTTGGATAAAAGTGCATGAGAGCCCCGGAATATCTGATGTACCTATGGTACAGGATGGATCCACATCACATCCCTAAACACCACATCCAAATGTTTAACTTATTACATCTAAATTGGCTTTGCAAAAATGAAGAGACACAATCCAACAATGCCAAAGATATATGAACGAAATGTTCATAATAAAAAGCTTATTCTTCTACTCTAATACTCTTTTGAAAGGTTCTTTCCTCTACACCTACTCTATTTTAGCATATTGGGTTCATAACCAAACACAAAGGGAAAAATAGTGGCATTGATGAAATGAGCACATGGCTGCATTTGCTCTTTGATTACACCTAGCATTATCATTGTATATGCTAAAATAGAGCAAATGCTGCCATGTGCTCATTTCATCAATGCCATTATTTTTCCCTTTGTGTTTGGTTATGAACCAAAAAAGGAAATGTTCATTACTAAATACACATGAGCTGAAAAATACATGATAGAGTGGCTACAAATAAAAGTTACATCATCGGCATGGTGGCCAATACAAAGATCTTCACAAAGGTGGCATATTCCAGCACATGCCATGTTGAACAATTATTGAAGAGGGCTGACATAAGGTTCTGGCAATGCATGAGGCAGCTTCTCATCAACCTACACAAATTCTATGGTATGTCTCTCCAAAGGCAAATCTGCAAACAAATCATCATGCACACCTTCAAACAAACAATGTGTGGGCTGCTCCAATACTAATGCATCTTCATATAGGCATGAAACTGAAGTATGAATGCACAATTCAGATCTAAAGAAGACTTCTTGTTTACAATCCAAGGTTTGTTAACTACTTTTAGATGGCTGGAAATTACTATTAAAAATCTGAACATGAAAATTTTGCTACCCAAGTATTTCCAACTCCAAACACTACATTTCCAGCCATATCTTTATATGGAAGTACAGAAAATTCTGAGCATACTAAAAGCTGAAAAAATTCTGCACTTTTATACCCCAAATCTGAAAAATTTCTGCACTTTTAAAGCAGAATATACTTGAAAATTTTCAGAATTTTGAGTGCTACAATCATGAGCAAAGTGCTAAAATAAATCTGAAGAGCATAAAGGGGAATAATGCTGGAAAATTTCTAAACTAAGAACCAATTCACCCTCAATACATGGCTGTAAAGAATCTGAATATTCATGATCAAAAACTTCCTCTACTTCTTGTCCCAAATCTGCATTATATGTACCATATACATGGCTGGAAATGATCATGAAATTTTTTTGAATTAAGGCTTTCCAAACCTTGGTCTTCAAGAATTGATGCTTGATTGTTTTCACCATTAGGATCTTCTTCTTGGGATTGATCTTCAATGTGTTCTTCATCATTGTGTTCTTCAAGTGCTTGATTTTCTATGGGAGATGCAATGGATGCTTCTTCTTTCTTGGGCATGGCTACTATGATATCTTCAATAATCTTTTCATATTCCTCCTCTTCATAATAGTGGGAATCCCAACATTTGAGGAAAATCCTCAAAACATCTGCAAATACAGTAATGGGTTCCTCACCAAGATCATAGAACCAATCCATTGCCTTCTCCAAAGTGCACAATCCAACCATCTTTATAAAAAATGTGTGATTCATTCATAACCTTGATGAAAGATACAATATGTGATAGGGCTAATTTATGATATCCATGAAATAACCCAATAGGATCAAACAAACCTGCATCATAACCTTTATTTGGAGCTCCCTCAATGCTTGAGAAATTAAGTGGGGCACGTGACCAATGCAATCATTCTAGTTCTCCCATACTTCAAATCTGGAAATAAAATGTTACCACAAAATTTGCCACCCAAAACTATAAAGTCCAAGGCACCTAGGTGAAGACTTGTGTAACTGAGAGGTTGCCCATTGTCACGTCACCATCTCTCTTCTGCACTTTAAACAAAGGATTAACCTAAGTCACGGGGGGGTTCCCTATGAGTTACTAAGCTTACTTCTTGTAGTATGGAATGGAAGTAAAGGAAACTTAGCAACCTAAAACAAAGGAGAAGTGAATCAAATGGTTTTTTGGGAATGGTGAATGAAAGGGAGTCCAGTGCCTTATTTGTTTGGGCATCATCCGGAGTCATACATGCAATTCAAGAGGGAAACTCTACAAGAGAGATTAGGGGCTATAGGAAACCAATTGACGTGCTCCAACACATCCCTAACTTGGTTAAAAAAATATCACAAGATGGAAGGGAAGGGACTTCTCAAAGGGGAAGCTCCACAACCAAACCAATATAGGAGTGATTAAGCATTAACTCATAATGGATGTCCAGGGCTATAACTCTTCCTCTCTGAGACGAGGCATAAGCATTCACTCACAATGGACATTTAGGACTTTAACTCCTCTCTAAGACAACGTGTTCCTAGATTAACTTTGACAATCCAACCTCCAATCAAAGGTCTACCAATGGTGTGCCTAGAATATTTGGCACACAAATGAATTATACATATATTACATCATAACATCAAACAAAATGAAGATTCCTTTACTCCATAAGCTTGGAGCTATCTTGGTCACAAGTTCTTCCATTCATTGTGTTCCTAGTTGCAAATGGAGAGAGCAAACCCTTATATGGTTATAGCTCTAACTCCTCATACAATAAACAATGAATTGTTTTTCTAAATCCATGTTCTCCAAGGAAAAATGATAAAATAATCATCTCTAACCTCCTCAACAAACTTCTTACTCAAAATAGATGAGTTTGTTGAAATCCACATTTTCCTCTAGGAGGTTTCAATAAAACATTCTAGGAAACAATTCTCAATGAAGCTCTTATCTAACTAACTCCAATAGACAAGTCAACAATGAATAAAGGAGGAGTTAGTTGCAACTTGCAACAACTTTCTAAAGATATAGCCAAGAGATGAGGGTGCATCCTTGGTTTGAGAAATAGACCAAGTCTAAGCTCCAAGAATAGCAAGTGCACCCTTCTAGAAGTGTCCCACGTGTGAGATAGGCATGTACGAAGTGGAACAATCTCAATAAATGATCATGGGACATATACATGTGATCTCCTCCAATCAAGCCATGAATGCATGTGCAAGTAACCAACCCATCCACACATGTAGCTAGTAGACAAGGATGCTCCATGAGATGAGATGTAGAATGAGTCGGTAGATGTCCAAGTGGCACATGTGGATGATCCCAAAGTAAATGTAGTGGTGGACGAGCAAATAGACATAAGAATAAAGTGGACACCCTCATGGACAAGTGTGTTAGGCGACCTTATCCAAATGCATGAATAAATGTGCCATCCAACTCCTCAAGTGGACATCTCCAACAAAATGGCATGGAAACATGTGCAAGGCATCCTCAAGTCCTCATCAAGATGACAGTTGGCTGAAATAGTGGAGCACTCTTGTGAAATGGACCATAAAGGCTCAAACTCCGAAATAGATTACCAACTCCAATGAATATACAACAAGAATCCTCAAAATTGGCACATGTGGCTCCAAGTCATTCATTGACCAAGGTAGGTGTAGTGGATCTCAAGAAAAGAGGTTAACAATCATCAAATAGACACAATAGATTAAGTACCAAGTCATCAAAAATGCCTCTTAAACCTACATGTGTGCCATGTCACTATCCAATGAAAGAATGCCTCAATCCATGAGAAATGCCTCCAATGGAGCGCTCCAATGAAGTGAGGTGTTTAGTGATCAAAAAGTGCATCTTCAACTTCAAAATAGAATAAGGAAGCCAAGTGCTCAACTGTTGGAGTCAAGTGTGCAACGAGGAGTGGGTTGGCCCCTCCATCCACGCCATCTTGCAACTCTCTTAACATCTAAGTATCAATGAGACCATCCTTGAAGAGCATATAAGAATGGAAGTAACGATGAGTAGTTGGAGATAGGAATTATTTTGGTTCTATTCTCAAGGAGGCTTTATAAATCTTTGTTCTAATACCCTTGTCTATATCTCTTTACACGGAAAGGAGCATCAATGTAGAATTTTAAAGGAGGCTTTTCGATTTCCAAATTAACACACTAAAAGAGAGAACAGAAATTAATTTGCCTATTACCAACTGACTTCAACCACTTGGGCTAGCAAGTTGCATATAGGATTTAAGAGCTATGAAAAGATATCTATAACAACCCAAGTGGAATTCAACTATTCATCTAGATTCTAACCCAATGTAACATGGTCACAAAATGAAAATCAATGAAGTGGAAAGGGGGTGGTGAGCACCAAACTCAGCTAATATGAGAGTGCATAACCATTTTTAACAAGAATCCTCTCAATACAGTTCCAACCTATTTGCCTTTGATATGAGCTCCAAACCTCATAAGCCACAAAGGAACAAAAGTACAACCAAAGTGTGGAAGAGGCAAATCTTAGTCCAGATATCCTGAAATCAAAGTTGGAAGCAATGTATTTCCAAGGTTGTAAATGGGGCATACCCATTACTAAGCCTTGCTTTTGTGGCTAGAACAAGGCAGAAGGATGGTCTAGATAATACCACACCTAAATAGAAGTGTGATGATCATGTCACCACCTCCGCCACTTGTTCCTCATAAGTGAGAACAACATTGAATGCCTCCCTTTTAGGAATATTAAAGGCATACTAAGGTTGACCTGCACATCGTAGTCATCACATATTGATCTCAAAGTATCCAATTTTTTAGGCCTGAAAGTTTGAAACTGTGTAGGATAGAAGAACATTGATGTCATCATAGCTACCAAGATCCCAAAGAGAAAGGAGCCACTCATATCACCCATGGATTTTCAAATAATGTCATCCAACTCTTCAATGTAGAGCCAAAAGAACACAGGTTAAAATGGGCACCCTTGTTTGACCCCCTATAGTGTTGTGAATGACCCCTTAGCATTTTGAAGTTGATCGTATAATTGATTCAAGGTAAATCATCCGTAAGTTCAAAATCCACATATATTTCTGAAAAAAGGAAAAAATATAATTGTGTTCAGTATCCTTTGTTGTGTAAAAGCTCACTCATTGCAAAGTTGGTATACATGGTGAACAAACCTCAATATAACTAGAATTTTACCACCAATATGTTGGCATACAAAGTGGATCAGATGTATTTATGAGAAGCAGGATTATATGTGCAGTCTTCATTGCAGATACATCTGACACAAACAGAAACTGACTTAAGAGTCGAGTCTCGAATTTTCTAAACAGAACAGATAATTGAAAAATATACTAATGCCAAATGTAACTAAAAGCAATCAATGGGATAGGACAATAATTTAATCCAATGTGGCAGGAATGTACTCAATGCATACCAAAAAGAAAAAACATACAACGAAAAGTGCTTCAATGGTGCAGAATACAATGCCATTGCCTAATAAAACTATGCCACAATATAGTGTTCTGTCAAGAAGTCTGTTCATTCTAATCCACATCTATAAAACCCTCCAAAACTTTCATCCTTGAGTGTGCTTATTGAGTAAACTGTAACACAATGCAAAAGTGATTCTATTATGCAACCCTACAATCACAGCACCTGATAAACTGTGTTACATAAGAGTGTACTGTCAAGAAGCCTGTTTATTCATTCACATCTTTAAAACCTTCCAAAACTTGCCCAAGCACGCTATATTAACAATTTTGGCATCTTATTATATGATCTTGGGAGACCTAACACTGGCTGAAAGATGTAAGAGGAAGGCATCTCCCCATCATCCAAGACCAATAACCCTACCATAAAAGTGGATATGCTATTCATTTATGTCTCTTAACTATCCTTTGTGGATCTACATAAGTAGAGTGAGGTCATTTCTTAGCAGTCTTACTAGGGTACCAATGTCTCATATATATCAACAAATCATAAAGGTATAAGACCTAAACAATAAACAGTCAACACATTTCACATTGGGATTTGGTGCAGTTAAGAGTGACAAAGGTCAACTCTGTTCTCTTCCTGGCAGTTACATCCAATACAGTATTTAACCCAACTACTCTTCAAATCTTCTAGATAGAGAAAATATTTATAAGTATCTAATGCCCAGCAGTGATCAAAAGAGAGTAGAGGGATGAGAAATTCCATTAGCTTCCTTGTGGCATGAGTTCTTAATTGTCTGGACAAGGTGATCATAAGCATGGAGGCGCTGAAGTGATGGGGATGTACAATGACCTAGTAGATTACTCTTCAGATCTGTTATCCACCCAGTTGCACTAGGATGGATTTCTAGTGAGCTGCCAAAGATTGAACAAATCCTTGTTCAAAATTCAGAGTTCAGAAGTCCAGCCGGCCACCACAGCCCCATTTTTTCTACATTTTACCACATTTCCATACCCTGCAGAGAATTGTAATAAGAGGTGTAACACGATGAATTTTGTAAAAGGTTTAGCCACCTAAGACCTGGATAGGAGTTATTACTCTAGAGTGTTTTTTTTACTTGTTAATTATATATTGCTGTCTAATGCGACTTATAATTTTAGACTCTTTTCACTCAATTCCTCCAAAGTTGGAGTATAAACTCATGGTCAAGCCTTGGCATGGTCTTCTAAACCTAGTGTCTAATGTATATTACCATGCCTAATATCCTCCTGGAGTCTCATGGAAATGTGCTAAGTCCCCTAGGATTTTTTAATTTTTTCAGTGAATAAAAAATTTCCCGCAAACGGGTTATTTTAATTGTAAAAGTCAAAAAGTCATAAAAGTGGCATACGTTGTTGTTATATGCCATGTTGGTGCTCGTTTATTAACACAGAGCACCTCCTAAACCCTTATCCCACCCTTGGTAGAGGCAAAAAAGTGATTTTAATAACTCAAAAATGATTTTTGCTCTCAAAAAGGTAAATAGACATGAAAAAAATCAAATAAAATCAGCAAACCTACAATTTAGGAAACATGTCGGGGACATTTTCCTCATGTCTTGAGTCATGGAGAGAGGTGGCATAACCTACTCAAGTGATAAGCGACTTAGCTTGGGTTATTAGTAATTACCATGTGTGTGAATGGGTGGTGGAGATCCCAAAGAAGAGGTGCGCACCTCTCCCTTGAGATGGTGCACTCTCAAGTGGGGACGTCAATCCCAAGGATTGACCGGCCCCTCTTCAACCAACCACTTGCTAGGTGTCACTCCCTTGCTATTTGGCACATGGGAGAAGTAGAAGCTCACTCCACCTCCTCTCACACTTGTCCTCACTCATGAAGTGCACCCCCTACATGTGTCACACGCATTTGTCTTGGGATTGTCACCCAAGAGGCTATAAAGAAAGGTCGACCTCTCCTCTGTTGGCTAGTTGGAGCTATTGGAAGGATTATTATTGTAATCTCTATTGTAATATCATTCTATTTGGAATAAAAGGCTTTGGAGGCTATTTTTGATTATCAAGCTTCATGTGTGGATTTCATTTGTCAATTGTGTGCCAATTTGTGAGGTAATTTACTTTGTTTTTCTTGTTTGATTATTGGATTGTGGCCTTCAAGTGGAGTTGTCTCCAAGAAGGGTAAGATTAGAAGAGCTAGATTGCTTTATAATCTTGTTGTTTCCTTGTATATGAATATTTTATGTTGCATATTCATTTCGGTTAATGTTTATGCTTTCTTAAGATTTCTTATGCAAGAAACACCATTCTACTAATAGTTTGTTGGCAAGGAGTATTTAAGTGTTCAGGTTCTCACAACTTGAAGAGAAGGATAGGCATTGTTGCACTCTCTTCTCCTTTAAGCCTTTCAAGAAAGACAAAAAGACCCTCTTTGATCCATCAAGAAGACCCCACATTGCCCAAAGTTCCAAGGCTTTGAAGATCCTTCTCTCTCTTTCTCAATACATCATCATTTCTCTGGTTACCTTAAAGATCTTATATGCAAATCATTGGAATCTGATTTAAAGCTTAAAGATATTTAGTTTCAATTTTGCATATAGAGGAAAAGCTAGATCTATGTTTGGATCTAAAAGTTTATATTTTAAAGCATAAGATCTAGACTAAGAAAAGAGCTAGTTTTGTCAATTTTCTCTTCTAAATTCATAAAGGATAAAGGTAGTCTCTTTTTCTAGGTGCTTCATTTACATATTTGGCATTTAAGTGCTTGCAATTTGCTGCCTTAAAACAGCAGCAAAAGATCCTAAGGAAGCAAGCCTTCTAGCTTGATTCCTTAGTTCCTTTTCGCAAATTTTCAATAAAATTTAACTTAAAAAATTGGATTTTTTATTACTAACATCCCAAGACACTTTTAAAGTGTTTTTGGGCATATTGTACCTTGGTTTGTTTGCTGTCTTGTGCAGGTTTGCAGAAGAACAAGGGGATATGCTGCCCAAATCTTGAAGATTGGGAGCTTCCAAGATCCCCAAAAACTACCTTGCACCTTTGGGAAACATTGTAAAAGCCTAAATTTCATTTTCGATCCATTTTATAAGGATCCAAGCTCCCTTAGAAGGAGATCATTGTAACCGAAATAATAAAAGAGTGGGCTATACAACGCCCCAATTTTGTTTCCCCCAGGGGGGGTGGTGTCTTGTGGTGTGATTGAGTTTTGCTCTAAGTTCTTTTCATTTTTGCTTTCATAACTAAAAAGGATAAAACATAAACAATAATCTTTAGTTTAGTTTTATTTTAACCAAATTTTGCATAATAATCACAATCTTAGATTAGTTTCCCTTTTTTGCAAAGTAGAACACTATTTGCTAGTTCAGTTTTCATTTCTGCAATTTCAATTTGGCAAATAAACCTGTCCCCTCAGCTCCTCGTAAGAAGCTGGTCAATGAGGACATAGATTAATTAGAAAACTTTCTTTTACTATCATTGCAATTTCAAGTTGGGAAATAAACCAATCCCCTCAGCTCCTCGTAAGACGTTGGCCAGCGTGGATTTAGTAATTAACACAACTTTTCAATTTTCGCAATTTCCTTTCAGCATTTTACTTTTATTGTAAAATAAACCTTCCCCTCAGCTCTCGATGTATGTTCCTGACCCTTCTAGTTGCGAGCTTGACTCGATCTTCTAGAAGTAATTTTCAAGCAGAACCGAGTTGGTCAGTGTGGAGTAGTTGTAATAGGACAATCTCAAAAGAGGACGATTGCTTGGCTCAAAGAACCGCCTAGGGGGAGTGTGTGAAATTTCACGGAACTCCTCGGGCTATTCCCCTCCGTGTTGGACCTTTGGCACCCCTAGTGTACTTGTTACCGAAACCATTGGGTTTTGGCAAGTTCTCTGCAAATCTCTGAGCTAAAGGGATAACCTCTCAAGAGGCCAAATATAGTGTAGTTTTTGTTGAATTTTCACTAAGTGCTAAGCTCAAGCATGAGGTTTATTTCATTTAGCATGTACTTGAACCATAAACAAATGCAGCAACACCATGCACAAGTGTTGCAATAACCAAGATCACAAGAAGAATAAACATGCATAAGAACACAAGAAGTATCCTGGGAAAACCCTTCTCAAACAAGGGAAAAACCCAGCAATCCTTTGCTATATTCTCAAGAGAAGGACCCCAACCATAAACCCTAGATGCACACAAGAGGGTGCTCTACAACCTTGAAACTCCTGCCCAAGAGAGGTGCGCACTTCAGTGTTACAACTAGGTTTGAAATTTCCAAATGACAAGTGACAACTATGTTTCATCAATGGGGAAATCACCTTTATTTATACAAGACTAGACACAGCTATAGGTGTGTCTAGTGGCACAATAGGGCCAACCTCAATAACTCGGTAATATAATTAATCATTACAATAAACATTAATTATCTTTCACATATGGTGGGGTCGACTTGTACCCTTTACATCACAATGAGGGTTACAAGTAAATCTTACACTCAGACAATATAGCAAGGGATCCACACGTCCACTAGTACTCAGCCACTAGGGACACGTCTACCTATGCTCAACCACAGGGACGTCATACTCAACAGATCTCTATCTCAACTGAGTTCACAAGAGAATAATCCGGACTACCATCTCAAGCCTAACTCAATTGAGTCCACAGGAGTACAAAGGCAAGAGACCACACATCGAGTCAACTCAGTCCAGAGGAGAACGATACACCCATCACATGGGCAGACCCAACACATGGGCTCTCTCATAGGTCGACTCAACTCAATCCAAAGGAGAACGTATCCTGGAGAATGTCACATACGCTGCAATCATCAACAGTTTTGCTTTATTGTTACAATCTCAATTCAAGCCAATAAAATGTATCTCACTAACTTTAAAACTTTCAAAGGCAATATCACAAAGCATGTGTTTCATTCAGCAGCCTACGATCTCATTAAGGCACTGGTCTCATTATTTACACATATCTTTGCTACAATTTCATATGTGCAAGTGCTTACTTTCATTCATTATATTTGTGATTGTCTAATAAGCTTGTGGTTTATTACTTGTAGATAATTTGTATCCTTTATCACATATTGTGCAAGTATTTTATGTATTGAATATCTCTTTTCATCAAGCTTTTATCTTATGAATGAATGAATGAGTATTATGTCGCTAGTGTAAGATTTGCTTTGATATACTTGTCTTTACTTGCAATAAAACTCCTAGAATTATTCTTTTGCTTAGATTAGCTTAAACCATAGTATTTTGTTAGGGACTACCCCCCTTGGCTTCTGTAGGAGTTCGCCTAAGCGGAGGAGTCAAGGATCAAGTGACAGCACCTTGTCTCGAGACTTGCCCCCAAGGACACACTGAGTGGATTAAAGATTTCTTCCACGTTACCCAAGTGTGTATAAAGGCGGCAACAAGATCCACTAGATAAATGGATTTTTTTGCAAAGGAAATTCTGAATCGTTTCAAGGGCAATGCAAAGGGAGATCTTGTTTTCACCAAGAAGTGTCTTTCAAGACCTTTAGGTCCCGAAGAATATTCCTATTCTAGCTTTGTCTATGATTGGCATATTGCCCATATTCTAGCAATGGATCAAAATATTTAAACCTTGGCCTAGTCCTCGAACAATCTCCAAACTATACAAATTTAGAATTAAAGGATAAATGGAGGTGCACACATTGGTACATGCAAAAGTTATTGTCGCCACAAGCAATGGGCTTCAATCAAATACTCCAACTACCAAGGACTATCATAGTGGAAGGATCCAAAGATGTGAAACAATATCTGTCCCAAATGTCTTCAAAATTCTTTTCTCAGAAGACCTACAAAGGTTAATCAAACTAGTAGGGCAAGAAACCCTATAATTGAGGGGGTGAACACCCTAGGACGTGAAGCTAAGCCTGTAGATAAGTGGGCAGACCATCCATTGACCTCAAATAAGGAATCCCTAGAGTAGGGTCAAGGTTTTAGGAAACAAATGAGGGGGTATCATCCAAGAAAACCCAACTGTGTAAAATTGTGCCAATAAAGGCTAAAAATGGTGCTAGGGAGGATATAGTTCTAACCCAAGTCCTTGAACTTCAATAAATGAGTCTAGTTGGGAAATAATTTGGAAGATACATCTCAAAATGATCACTAAAACAATAGATATCAAAAGTATGGGAACCTTTAGCTGGTTACATGTTTGGTTATTACAATCTAACGATGAGTTGGCCAGCCTTCACATTCAAATCCACAGTGGATGCAACCAAAACAAAAGAAGAATGTCGATTATAGGGTAATTTAGTTCTACCATTAAAGCAATGATCACCAACTTTTGACCCTGGAAATGAGATAGAGAACCTACAACCTCTATGGGTAAAAATTTGGATTCTCCCTTTAGAATTGTGGAGTGAATCTATTATGAGATAGATTGGCGAGACCCTCGAAAGCTTCAAAGCAATAGATGATCAAACTTTAAATGGTAAAGTCAAATTTGCAGTGCGCCTTAAATATTGGTCTTCCAAACTCAATTGAGATTAAAGCAGGAAGATGGACCTAAAACCTACAATTAAACTATCTGAGAGTTCCTTTTCATTGCCTAGTATGTAGAACATATGGGCATGTAAAGTCTGAGTGCTCAATCGTCTCCAAATTGGGCTTTTCAACAAAGTGGCCAATGCAATTCAAAATAATCAAAGAAATTACTCAAATAGAACAAAAGGAAAAACAAAGCAGTCATAAATAGGTTGGTGGAGGAGAGTAGAAAGGAATTTGACAAAGCGATGCAATCCTTTGGAAAACCATTGAATCTAGGAAAAGAGCATAAAGAATGCCTACAATCAAGGGGGAAGGACTCTGTCAAAGAAAAAGTTTATCTGTCACCTTCAACAAAAGTAAAAAATCAATTGCAGGCACATTAACCTTAAGGAAATCCAACAATGACTATAGGTTAGGAATTTTCCTTCTCTCCTTCCCAGATTCCTATTTTTATAATTTAAAATCCATCTGGCTCAGATGATTATGGATTATGTGTAAAGAACTCCTCAAGTGCAAAAGGAAATGAAACAAAAAAAACCCTAATCAACACAACCCTAGCACAGTACAAAAATCACTCTAGTCTAATAAGCTCTTGAACATAAATCCCTTAAGATTCCCCACAAGCCTTAGCACTTATCTAACCACTCCCCTCCCTCCCAAGCAAAGATATTGCTTGAGATCTTCCAATTGTTTGTGAAGAGAACATGAGTTGGATAGGGTATAGGGTGGAATCAAATAAGACTCTAGTTTATCTTCCTTGCATTCATCAATGGGTAGAAAGTCATCTCTGTCTACAACCCAAGAAAAATCCAAAAGAGACTGTCAAAGGAAAACAGATGGGGCCCTTAGAGTAGGGGTAGCCCCTTCAAAAGTTAAAAGATGATTATGCTATCCTATCACATACGGGGATTGGTGGCTCCCCACAAAAAAATTGCCCTAGAGCACTTGATAAAAACCCAAAAGCTAGATGTTATATCAATTCAAAAGACTATGATTTATGGGGAAAAAGTAGTAAACAATTTGTCCACTTTCCTAAAAGGTTGGTCACTTTGTGCCAACGATGTTGAAGGTAAGTCTGGACGCCAAGTGACTATTTGGAATCGAGCTTTTTCTTTACAAAAATTAGAGCACCCTCTTGGTGGAATCTAGACTTAGTTGATGTTAAAGGAATTAGGAAAGGTCTTCCCAGTGTGTAACATTTATGGCCCTTAGTCTAATAGATAGAGTTTCTAGAAGAATTTCTTTGGCCATCAAAATCTAAGAAAGATTATGTGATAGTGGAAGGATTTCAAGTTCTTGTTGTGTTAAGGGCAAACATGTGGTGAGACCTCACAAATGGGACCCGTTCACAAATTTTCTACTTGACAAAATAGAAGTATCCAATCTATATGATTTGGATCCTATTAATATGAGCCTGATGTGGAGAAATTTTTGTTCTAGCAAGGACGGTGTTTCAAAAATATTTGACCAATTTTTGGTGTCTGAAACCCTATTATAAAGAACAAATAGGATTAGATCATGGATCAATTTAGGGGGTCCTTTAGAACATGTCCCAATTTTTTGTCAGATTGAAAAAGAAGACCAAACACCCCATGCCCATTCAAACTCAATATTTATTGGCTACAAGAAGAAGAAGTCATTTCAATGGTTAAATATTAGTGGAGGAAATTTGATCCAGTGGAACAAGGACACAATGTTCCAATTTAGCTCCAATCTTCAAAGGTTGAAAAGGGCCAAAAGGAGTGGGCCAAATCAAAATATAATAACTCTCGAAGAGACATCTCTAAGATTGAGGGAAAGATTTCAAATTTATTTGCTAAGAATACTAGTGGTATCTTTTCAAATGAAGAAAAAGCTCTAAAAACTTTGGAAGTCAGAAAGCAAAATTTATTAGATTGGGAAGAGGCTAAATGGAGGTTGAAGAGTAGGGCATTGTAGTTGGCACAAAGAGATGAAAGTACAAAGTTTTTTCAAATTTTGCAAAAGCAAGGAAGCACAAGAATATAGTTTGAGAAATGCCTATGCCCAATGGCAATATGGCTTCAACTTTTGAAGTTGTTGCAAAGTTTGTAGTAACCCATTTCTCGCAGTTATTCTCAGCTCCAAACATGGAAAATATAACAGAAATTATTCATATTGCTGAGTTCTTTCAAAGAATGGTAGATCAAGAAGCAAAGGATGACTTGAATGTAGAATTTGTTAAGTTTTGAGCTATTATTAGGTTTCTTTTCAATTTACTAGATAACGATAGCATAAGTAGGATCACTGAGAGAAACACAATCACAAGATACACAACATTTATCCTGGGAAACCCTCATGGGGGAGAAAACCCAGCAAAAACTTCCTTAATATAGATAGCCAATACAATGCCAAGACAATAAACCAAAACACTAGAGAATATCCAACACTAAGCAATGCGCCTCTCTCTTCCTTCTTCTCCCAACTGCAACTACTAAACTTGCGCACTTGTTGAGCAAATGAGTGAGTGAGATAATGAGGCGTTGTGGCTTCCTTTATTTATACATGTTGGCAAGCGCTGGAAAGGTGTCTCTTCACTGGACAGGCCCGACTTGTCTTCTTAGTGGTTAAACCCACTTTAATTAGGCCTGAGGGCCGACTTCTCAATTTGCATAATATATTTAAGGTTTGACCAATCCACAAAACGGGATTTGGTCAAGTACAAAGCCCAACATGACCAATCCACAAAAGGGGATTGATCAGATGAATAATAACTCAATAATAAATAGAATACTCTTTGCAGTTACAATATTTCAACACTCCCCTTAACAAGAAGGGTATTCTACAACATCATCAAGAGAGAGATAGGGCAGCAACATCAACAGCATCTGGAACACTGACTGGCATTTCTATAAATCATTGGAATTTTTTCTCATCATCAATATCATCATCCACAGCAAGGAGCTACAATGGCATCATCATCATCTGCATCAACATGGATTAGTATAACACTAATACATCATCATCATCAACAACAGCACAAGGTTGATACAACATCAACAACAACAACATCACAGCACGAATGCTGGAGCATCATCAACATTAGCACTAAACTGGAAATCTTCAGCACGAAGCTAGCATCTCATCAACATCAACATGATGCTGGAAATCTTCAGCACGAAGCTGGCATCTCAACAACATCAGCAGGAAGCTGGAAATCTTCAGCACGAAGCTGGCATCTCAACAACATTAGCACGAAGCTGGAAATCTTCAGCACAAGGCTGGCTTCACAACAACATCAGCATGAAGCTGGAAATCTTCAACAGGAGGCTCGCATCAACACTACTCCTTTCGAGGGAGGTCCTTTCGGACTACACAAAGCTTGTCTCGAAAGTACTCAAACTTTACACGAGACATAGGCTTGGTCAACACATCTACAACTTGTTCATCTGTGCCAACATAATGGAGCTTTATGGCTCCTCTCTGCACCATATCACAAATGTAATGATACCGGATTTCTATGTGTTCTGACTTGTCATGGAACACAGGGTTCTCTGTCATCTTTATGCAACTCTGGTTATCACATAGAATCATGGTTGCTTCCATCTCCAGATCAAATAGACCTGTCAACAACTTCCGAAGCCATATGGCTTCACAACTAGCGAAACATGCAGCAATGTATTATGCTTTTGTCGTGCTGAGAGCAATACTTGATTGCTTCCTACTCTTCCATGAGATCATGGCTGACCCTAGACTGAAACAACATCCTGAAGTGCTCTTTCTGTCAAAGACACTTCCAGCCCAATCTGAATCGGTATATCCACTCAGTTTGAAGTCATGGTCTCCATTATAACTGAGACCAAAATCCAACGTACCCTTAAGGTATCTCATCACATGTTTTGCAACAACAATGTGAACACGTCTAGGTTCTACCAGAAATTGACTCAAGGTGTTCACAGGAAAACATAGATCTGGCCTGGTGTTCGCCAGATACATCAATGATCCAATGATCTGTTTGTACAGCGTAGCATCAACCAACTCTGACGAAGTATCAACCAAGAGCTTCAACTTTCATGGATTTACACTCCAACATATCAAACCTCTTTAGTATTTCAACTGCATACTTCCCTTGGTTAAAGAAGATCTTCTTTGGGCTTTGCCAGACCTCAAGACCTAAGAAATAGTGCATTAGTCCTAGGCCTTTCATCTCAAATTTTGCAGCAAGCTTCTTCTTACAATCAGTGATGAGCTTTTTTTTCTCCAATTAGAAATAAGTCGTCCAAATACAACAGCAATATAACAGGCTCATCATTCATAACCTTGAAATACAGGTTAGAATCATCTTTACTCTTGGTAAAGCCCAAGCTTGTCAGGAAACTGTCAATTTTTCCATACCAAGCTCTAGGAGCTTGCTTCAATCTGCATACATGAGTCTTTTTATCTTCAACTTCAAACCCTTGGGGTTGTTCTATATACACTTCTTCAATGACACCATTCAAGAAGGCTATTTTCACATCCATCTGGGGTAACTTCCACTTCATCTTAGCTGCAAGGGCTATGATGGTTCTAATTGAAGTGTATCTGGCTACAAGGTGTTTTATCGTCCACGAAAAAACGTTTTCCGAGACCAAAGATTTGTAGAGAACGATCATGCTCAAATAGAAATCCTTACCTTACACATTTCCCAGTATTTATCGGTGTTTATCACCACATCCATTACAACCACGGGCTATATCTATTTCTACTAAGATTTTCTCACGTGACAATAGGAGAGTGAGGAAGACCACACCAAACCTTTATTACCAGACCTTCCCCAGACCGTCTCCCCATACTTTATCCAAGAGCAAACGTCTCTTCATACTCAATGCCTCCCTTTTGAGAAAAGCCACGAGCTACAAATCTTGCTTTATATTTCTCAATACTTCCATCAGTAGCATGTTTTATTTTGTATAGCCATTTGGAAGATACCACATCCTTGCTCTTCGGTCTGGGAACTATTTCCCATACATCATTCTTTACAATGGATCGGTATTCTTCTGTCATGGCATCTGCCCATTCTTTCTCCTGGATGACTTCTTCAAGGCAAGTAGGCTCCTTCTCTAATAGATCACACATCAAAGCCATATAACTGGAGAATGGCTTGGGTTCCTTGACTTGTCTCGTGGTTCCTTCAAGGGCACCATACTTCTCTCCATCTTGAATAAGTTCCCTTGCCCAGGTTGGCTTTCTCTTGTGGGAGATCGTCATCTGGGGAGGTTCTTGAGATTCTATTATGTCATGATCTTTTGGAATCTCCTCATTAGGGGAAGTTGTGACTTCCCTCAGTGGTTCTGCAACTCTGGGAGCTACAGGTTCTTCATATACTTCTTCAAGCTGGCATCTTGTTGATTTCTTGAGTGTTGCATCTTTTCATCAAAGCTTACATCTCTGTTGATCTCAATATGATGGTAACCTGGTATAATTCTGAAGGCCTTGGAGACCTCACAGTATCCAACAAATATTCCCTTCTTTCCTGAAGGGTCCAGCTTGGTTTTCTTCTCTTTCGGAATGTGTACAAATACTAGACAACCAAATATTTTGAGATTTGCTTACTTCTGGCTTCTTTCCGGAGAACAACTCTTCGGGAGTTTTGAACCCAAGTGCACTATGGGATAATTTGTTCTGCACATACACTGTTGTTCTTGTTGCTTCTGCCCATAAGTGCATAGGAAGATCTTGATCGTGGATCATAGTCTTCACTGTTTCCATTATAGTTATGTTCTTTCTTTTTGCTGCACCATTTTGTTGAGGATTGTAGGGAGTGGTGAGCTCCCTCTTGATCCCGACATCTTTACAAAAGTTTACAAATTCTTTTGAGGTGTATTCTCCTCCATTATCTGACCCGAGTATCTTGATCTTTCTTTCAGAGAGATTCTCTATCAAGGCTTTGAATTCCTTGAATTTACCAAACACTTCATCTTTTGATTTCAAAAAGTAAACCCAAGTTTTGCTAGAATAGTCATCAATAAATGATACATAGTATACATACCCACTAATGGAGGTTGATGGCATTGGGCCACATACATCTGAGTGGATGAGCTCTAAGACTCCTACTTTATTGTCGCTCTTTGGAAAAGGGTTCTTGATGTTCTTTCCTTGTGCACATCCATTGCACACACCTTCATGATCAACCTTGAATTCTTGTAGACTTGTGACTACCTTGCTTACATATGGCAATGCCTTGTAGTTGATGTGAGCTAGTCTTTTATGCCAAAGTTCACATGGATTCTCAATGGAATGAGTCAAAGCTGCGTCTGAGTGACCTTTTAGCTTATACAAGCCACCTTCTCCTAGTACATATAGTACATCCTTCATCTTCATTGGGGTCCCTGAATCAAGTTTGCAATTTGACTCTCCTACTCCTTTTATAGGGTACTAGTAATCATCTCCAAGTGTAACTTTCTGGGGAAAGTTCTTTCTATAAGACAAGAGAGAATGTCTCTTTGACCTGTCATGTGCTTGGAAGCACCACTATCTATGAGCCAAGTATCCTCACCAGGTAACACTAATCCTGAGAGGGCAAAGATTAAGACATAATCTTCAATCTGTTATTTTATCATCTTTGTGGGTGACTCTTCATCTGGGCATGGTGCCTTCTATTTCTCTTCTTATATTCTTCTCTTCTAGCTAGGACAATTCTTAGCAATATGTCCCATCTTGTCACAATGGTAACATTGGTAGGATGAGAAATCCTTTTCTCTTCTTTGACCTTTCTAAAACTTCTGGAATCTCCTTGGAGGGTGAGATTCTTTATGGATGAATTTATTTGGGGAGTGAGACTCCTTATGTTGATGAGTTTCCTTCTGGAAGTAGACCTTTTTCTTCCTCCTTCAGTATGAGCAGCTAGGGCTTCATCTTCATCTCTTGATAGTACTGCTTCTTGGTTAGCTACTCTTGCTTCTTCTTGAATACATTCTTCCCATAGACTGTCAAAATGTAGTTCCTCCTTTATGGCACAAATGGTTTGGATGAACTCTTGTGAGACTATTAAGAGTTGCCATTATGAGTTCATCTTCATCTAGGGTATCACCAATTGCTTTAGACCGTGTCCTTTTGGTGTTTTGCTTTAGCTGCAGCATCGGTAGGTTCTGGTACATCTTCTTTAATGAATCTTGCTAGGTCATTCTCTTCAAGAATGAGAATGAGTGCAATCCTATACTTCCAGGCACGGAAGTTATCCACACCTTCTAGCTTGTCAACAAACTTAGTGTTTGCAGACATCTTGACCTGGAGCTGGGAAAATGACCAAAAAATGAAAATGCTCAGAATTTAAATCTAAACTTATCACGAGGTGCGCTTAGCTGAGGCGAGTAGCCTGGTGCAATCAGATTTCAGAAAATCCAAATTTTTCCCCTTCAAACTGGGCCTGCGGAATTCTGGACTGGTACTTCTTGTATTGGTTCTGGTTTCCTGGTTTTCTGGTACCAGTGAAAACTAGGGTTTCACTTTTCGGGAGTTCTGTCCACTGAAAAAGTGCGCGGAGGATGCCAAAGAATTCACTAGGCTAGGGCACACTTCCTTGATGAGTTGGCGGAAATTCCTCTTCAATAGAAAACCCTAATTTTCTTGTACGGCAACAGTGACGTTTTTGCTTATCCAGTGAAAGGTGTTCTCTTCGGCTTAGCTCTGATACCATGTTAAGTTTTAGGCTATTATTAGGCTTCTTTTCAATTTACTAGATAACAATAGCATAGGTAGGATCACTGAGAGAAACACAATCACAAGATACATAGCATTTATCCTGGGAAACCCTCATGGGGGAGAAAACCTAGGAAAAACTTCCTTAATATAAATAGCCAATACAATGCCAAGACAATAAACCAAAACACTAGAGAATATCCAACACTGAGCAATGCGCCTCTCTCTTCCCTCTTCTCCCAACTGCAGCTACCAAATTTGCGCACTTGTTGAGCGGTTGAGCGAATGAGTGAGTGAGATAATGAGGCATTGGCTTCCTTTATTTATACAAGTTGGAGGGTGTTGGAAAGGTGTCTCTTCACTGGGCAGGGTCGGCTTGTCTTCTTAGTGGTTAAACCCACTTTAATTAGGCCTGGGGGCCGACTTCTCAATTTGCATAATATATTTAGGGTTTGACCAATCCACATAAGGGGATTTAGTCAAGTACAAAGCCCGCCATGATCAATCCACAAAAGGGGATTGATCAGATGAATAATAACTCAATAATAAATAGAATACTCTTTGCGGTTACAATATTTCAACAGAATTGTCAAAAGAGGAATTAAAGCAATAGTCTTTTCTTTTCAAACGGATAAAAGTTCAGGACCAAACGATTGGTCAACGGAATTATTTCAAGGGCTATATGAGCGGTTGGAGGAGGATATACTAGCCATTTTAGAAGAATAAAGAGAATCGATTAATTTATTAGGATCCTTCAATGCAACTTTTAGATCTCTTATTCCTAAAAAGGACAATCCTAGGTCCTTTGATTACTTATGTCCCATTTCTCTTTCTAATTCAATATATAGGATAATCACGTAGTAATAGCTCAAACACTCGGCCCAATCCTCTCAAATTCAATTTCTATGGAACAATTCAGGTTTCTACATAACGAGGAAATTCAAGATGCGATGGGAGTATCCCAAGAAGGAATATACTCAATAAAAACAAAAGTGATCCCTTCAATGGTTATAAAGCTCGATCTGTCAAAGGCATTGGATAGGATTAGTTGGCTTTTCCTTAAGATTAATTTTAATATATATTGGTTTTTGCCTCACTTTTATCAACTGAAGAGAAGGATGTTCAAGCTCCTCCTCTTTTGTTGTTATGGTGTATAAATCTACTTCAAAGTTTTTCAAATCCTACAAAGGTCTCAAACAAGGGTGTCCACTTCCCCCAAGTTGTTTCGGCAAGACTCAGGCCAATCCTCTCAAATTCAATTTCTATGGAACAATTGAGGTTTCTACGTAACAAGGAAATTCAAGATGCAATGGGAGTAGCCCAAGAGGGATTATACTCAATCAAAGATTCAAAACAAAAAAGATCCCTTCAATGGTTATAAAGCTCGATCTGTCAAAGGCATTTGATAGGGTTAGTTGGATTTTCCTTAGATTAATTTTTATATGTATTGGTTTTTACTTCCCTTTTATCAACTGAAGAGAAGGATGTTCAAGCTCCTCCTCTTTTGTTGTTCTTGTGAATAAATCTACTTCAAAGTTTTTCAAATCCTAGAAAGGTCTCAAACAAGGGTGTCTACTTCCCCCTAGTTGTTTTTGTTGGTAGGTGAAGAACTAAGTAGGATAATTGAAGCCTTCAAGAAAAATGGAAAAATTTGAGTTAAATTGGATAGGAATCTCTCTTTCTCATATGTTGTTTATAGTTGATGTTCTACTATTCATAGATGGTTCAATTTGGGAGGCAAGGTATATCAAATCCCTTTTTGGTGTTGTCAAACAATAGGTATGGAAGTAAACATGTAAGAATATTCAATTTCTTTGATGGATTGAATGATAGAGAGAAAAGCACAATGGTTCAACTTTTACCTTTTCAAGTAACAATTTTAGCCAAGGGATCAAATATTTGGGATTCACTCTAAAAGACAATGGATATGGCTCAAGTGACTATACCTAGTTGTATGAAAAAAATAGAAAGTGTCTCTAGATGGTGTTCATATTGGTTATCTAGGGGGGTCCGTTAACTCTTACAAAATCAGTGTTGGAGGTTACCCCTGTGTATTAGCACTCTCTTGCATATATTCCAACTGGCATAATTGAGAAAATCATAAGGAAATGTTTCAATTTTTATGGAAGATAAGCAAGGAATCAGGAATGCCCTTAGTAAAATGGACAAGAATTACAAAACCAAAAGCCCTAGGAAGTTGGGGTTTAAAAAATATCCACCACTTTGGACAAGCCTCTGCAACAACGAGACTATGGAGATTGATCAAGTCTAATGGTCAATGATAGTAGGTTATCAAAATCAACCCTTTGTTGATAGAAGAGTGAATAAGGCAGAGAAACAAAAACTTCTCGAATGCTTCAACTATGTGGAAAGCATTGGTCTTGGCCTTTCCTCTATTAAGGAACTGGATGGTTTGGAAGATAGGCAATGGAAAAAGTACAAGTTTAGGAGTTGACCCTCAAATAGATGTTGATCTCAAAACTTGTTTTAAGGGTAAGATTCAACCTCATAGGATATTCTCGTGGAAATGGAGATACCCTCTACATTTTTATAGAAGTGTTGCTCCTCTTTTTCTCACTCAAATGACAACTTATATTATGGTTCTAGATAACAAATTTTTCATTTATCAAACAGTAACCCCTGAGAATGGGCCAAGCAACAAGATAAATAGAGATAACAGATTACAGTAGCAATTTAACAAAAGAAAAACAAGATAGTTTGTCCATTCCACCATAAACCATTTCCTATACTATAGCAAGTAGAAGGTAAGCATTTGAAACAAGACACACAGAACATTGAGCAGCATAAATGGTCCTTTCCAAAGAGCTTTAAATGATTTATACCATTCATATCATAAGGATGTAAAGGAGACACATACTCGAGATTTCACGTTTTAATAAAAGTTAGAAATCACAAAAGTCATCAACTCCGGAATAGCTCTTCGTGGAATTTTGATAAACTAATAAAAACAAATTCACTGTCCAAGATCAAATATAATGTGCGCAAATTAGTACTACATAATATTCGTGATACTCAAACGAGAAAATATCGAAATGCTTCACACTTTCGAATTGGGATGGGGCTCTTGTGAACCATATAATAAGCAGAGGAAACCTGGAAAACAAAAGGGAGATAGTCAGGGATCAACCCAACATGAAAAGATTGGATGACAAGGCTGGAAGATCACAGACTGAGAAAGAAGAAAGACCAAGGGAAATGCTTCAAAACCTATACTTACAAAAATGAAAGTAGTGAATGGTGGATGAAAGATGTCTTCTCGTTTGATGAGATTCCTTAAATAAGCACCTCACACAACAACCCCAACTGACGTAACCATTTCTTGAATCTTGAAGATCGGGATGGACTAATTATTGCTTCCAACGCACCCTTGAGCCATTCTTCAATATATTCCCATAACAATACTATTGTTATGTCATGTTTAACCCTAAACGCGAATAATTTGTCCTCGATTCCTTTCAACTCTGAGCATTGTTGTTGTGTGATAACCATTTGATCTCCATTTTCATTTACAAAACTAACCAGCCAACATCTAATTTCATCCTCGTGAGCTCGTCAAACTCAGTTCCCCATGCAATTGTGAGTGTGCTTAGCTCCACTTCCATTTGGTCTTTGGTCAACAGTATTGAGTCCCTTATTAGGGACAGGCCCTCAAGTTCCTTCACTATATCAACAAATATTAGAAACAATGTACTCTTCCTTCCTTCAAGAAGAGGTGGCTATCAATTGTCGGAGGGTATCTATCCTCCCAAGCCAACTAGCCTATATTTGCTTTAATCTGTTCTTGGAAGGAAAGTCTTGCTTCTTCCTTGTAAGCTCATCTACACTCGATACTGTTAAAATTAAAGCAGCTGCAAGAGCCATTCTCCGGGAGGATGGCAAAGACCCTAGCTGAGATCTAGGGCCCCCAGTGCACCCCTGGGGTTCTTGGTCTAGGACCAAGCAGCTAAAAGCCCCTAGATATGTCTAAGGCCCCTAGAAAAGTCCAGGGTACCCATGCCTAGGGCATGGGTTGATCCTTGGTCTTGTACCTTGGTGGATAAGACCCCTGAGAGGGCCCCCAGTAGACAACTGGGGTTCTTGGTCTAGGACCAAGCAGCTAAAAGCCCCTAGATATGTCTAGGGCCCCTGGAAAAGTCCAGGGTACCCATGCCTAGGGCATGGGTTGATCCTTAGTCTTGTACCTTGGTGGATAAGACCCCTGGGAGGGCCCCCAGTAGACAACTAGGATTCTTGGTCTGGTACCAAGCAGTAAAGACCCCTGAGAGGGCCCCCAGTATATGACTGGGGTTATTGGTCTAGGACCAAGCAGTTAAAGCCCCTAGATAAGCCTAGGGCCCCTGGACATAGTCCAGGGTACCCATGCCTGTGGCATGGGTTGATCCTTGGTCTTAGACCTTGGTGGATAAGACCCCAGAAAAAGCTTTGGGGCAACTTGATCCTTGATCAAGTATTTTGTTGGTGTATGACCCTCCTTGAAGGAGGACATGACCACACATGGGATATGCTCCATATGCAATGATGATAAAGTAATAAGGTCACCTTGAAAATGAATGAACAAGTATTGCCACCTTGTAAACCCTCCTAAACCCTCTTCACCCTTGCTTGTACTTATTTGGGGTTTTTGTTTATTTTGGTTTTAAGGGTTATTGGCTTTAGGGGCTATTAATTAAATAATTTAATTTATAACATATTTAATTAATATTTATTTTTATTGAATATGTTAATTTTCTAATTATCATTTTTAATTATTATCCTTACCCTAACCCCTAGCCTAACTCCTAGGTTTATAACCCCTAGCCTAAAGTATAAAAAGAGATCTACCCTCCTCTTTTCAACACACATTATTATTGTTGCTTCTGTTGTTGCTGCGGCCCTTCCTTAGGAGTTTCTCCGAGGCTGTTGCGACCTCTCCTTTGAGGTCTATTATGATATGATGTGCCTCCTTCCTTGTTGTTGTAGGGTGGCAGCTAGTGCGGCCCTCCTTCCTTGCTGCTGTAGGGTGAACGGATCCTCTCTCTCCTAGTTGCGGCTCTCTAATCTGTTGAGGATTTGATTGTTCAAGTATTTTGTTGTTGCGGCCTTTCTTTTATTGGAGAGTTTGTTGCTGTGGTCCACTTTCTATTGGAGTGTTTTGTTGTTGAGTTTTTGCACGGTGGTTCAGCCCTTCTCCCCTGTACCTCTCGGTCTCCCTTGAGGACTGTAGACTGTTGTGTAATGCAGCCCCTTCACTGTTGTTGGGTGTGACTGTTGATTAGTGAGGCCCTCTTCTTGTCTATTGTGTGATGCGACCTCTTGTCTACAGTTGTGGTGTGACTGTATGGTGCAGCTCCCCTTTTGAGGACTGTTGTGTGATGCAGCTTCCTTTGTGGACTCTATGAGTGCAGCCTTCCTTTGCAGCTGTCCAGATCCGTCCTATGTTGAGCCACTGCCTCCCTTAAACTATTTTTCTGTGTGAGGGTTTCATCAACAGTTTTTTTAGTAAGGGTTTGGGTGTTTGAAACTACTGTTGAGGGTTTGATTTTGTTTTGTATCCCTGTGGCCCTATATCCTTGGTGGCAAGAAAGTTCATTTACCTCTTGGCAAGAGATCCAACCTATATGGTGGATCTATGAGCTGGACTTTGCATGAGCATAATTACAAATGGTTAGCATCACGGTGAGTGGTTGTGACCTCTTCAGAGGTAAGTCTTGAGGGCAAGGTAAGTTATCTATTTGTTTTATTAGATCTGGATTTTGCTTTGAGTTTTTGCATTGAGTTATCTAGATCTATGTATCAGCATTGATTGTCCTCAGATTTGAACTGTATATTGACTTTGGTACATACTTCTTGTTTCTAAAGTTTGGTTTACTGTTCATGATCAGTTTTAGTTTAGACCTATAGATCTGTACAAGTTTCATTCCAGCATTGAAGATCAGATATAATGTTTATTCTAGATCTGTTCTAAACTATTTAGATTTGGGCACACACATGTGTGTTTTCTCCTTTGAAATAGGGTAGACTTGTTTTCCGAATATCAGATCTAGTTGCTATCCTAACGAAAAAATTAAATTAAATTAAAAGACACTTTTGTTCTGCTTTGCTGTGCTAATTCTAACAGATACTCTTGCCACAAAAGTACTCACCACGTTCTTGTAAAAATGCTCATCATTTTGTAAATATTTATGCAGATATTTATGCAATCTCCCAAGCTTCCAAAATTATGCTAAATCCGTTGTTTATGTTTTTGGCCACATACTTCCTAATGCCCATCAATAATTTAACAGCTTTGTTGACATTTAAGTTCAATCTGGATGCTTCTTCAAGAAATTTGTTTGGGGTCATCATGACAAAGGCTCCACAAATGATGGCCTAGGACTTAGAGGAACTTCAAGCTCATTTATTCTTTTCTTTAACTTAAGCATTTTCCAACTCTTGTCCAATTATCGAGTCAACCAATGCATCGCTTGATGGAATCTAAAAACCCCTGAAGGTCTCAAACATCTAACCTCGATCTCAAAACTATATTTTCATGTGACCTTCTTGTCCTTCAAATTGACTATCTCAATCTACAACTTCTTGGCCTCTTTATCATACTTAGCAATGGTGTAATGTCACAGACTCTTCCTCAAAAATAGTTGGCCTATCCCAGGCTAACTCCTCTACAATAAGTTTTGCTTTCAACCATCTGTATTGTTGTGCAAGCAGCCACTTGATCATCATCATCAACTTCCATGTCTGCTACATTCACTTCCAACTCCCCATGGTCTTGAGTGTTCTTTTCACTTGTGCTCCTTTTCCTCTTGGGAACAAGTGTAATTATATGCGCTATCTCCAACGGATGTCGAGGGGGTCTTCATCATTTACATCACCCACACATCCTTCATTATTCTCTCTTGTAGATTTTTGAGGAACTATGAGGGTGCCCAATAGGTCTTTCTTTGACCTCTTGTTGGGCTCTAAGTTTAGTCTCCAAAACTGTCCTTTGCTGTTGTTTTAGGACAGTAAACAATCAGGTACGTTTCTGCCCCCAATTTGATGGTTAAGTACTCTTTTGAGGTGCCCTTGCAAGTGTTTTCATAACCGGTGGTTAGCACATGCAATATACTCAAAACAAATAATACTCCTCTAGATCTTTACAACTCTTACAACTGATTTAACAACTAAGCATGCATGAAATTTGGACACAAGTATTTTTGGTCAACACGACCCTGGATAAAACCCCCCCAGGGAAAACCAATTTAGAATTAAAGTATATATAAGTGATGTCTAAAGCATGAGATAAAACAAGTATGTAAATACAATGGAACCCGATACAATAGCAACTCCTCTCGAGATGCTTTGGAGTTCCAAGAAGAGAAATGAGTCCAAGCTTAGTGCGCCCTCTTCCCTTGTTGCTCTATCCACTTAAACAATGCACCCTTGACCCTCTGAACTTAGATGAAGAAACCCTTGCACACAAACAAGTTGTTGTGTGCTACCTCCATGTTGAATCTGACAGATCTGCAATCCTCCAAGTGTAGCTAGAGCCTGCTAAGAAAGCGCCCTCCTCCTCAAGTGCACCCTCCTCAAAGCTAGAACCAACACCACAAATAAATGAGGGTCTAAGCCTCCATTAGCCCTCCATGAAAGGAGGCGCCCAAGCTTCCATCATCTAATGCCTCCATTCTCCTCTCCATGCTCCTCTCCCAACTCTCTTGGTGAACATTTGAGTGAATGAGCCTCCCTATGCCCCTTGCACCCCTCTTGAACCTCCATAAGGAAACCTAAAGCATGGATGGCTAGGATCATCCCAAGCCATCCCTAATCAAGGGTTGAGATCTCTCCAAAAGAATCTCAACTCAAAACCCACTTTGGGTTAAGTTCCCTAAGTTCACTTTATGTCCCCTCATTCATCGACTTAGTGAATAATCAAGGGTTGAGATCTCTCCAAAAGAATCTCAACTCAAAACCCACTTTGGGTTAAGTTCCCTAAGTTCACTTTATGTCCCCTCATTCACCGACTTAGTGAATAATTAGTCACTTTAGGCTAAAATGACTAAATTTCACTTTTGACTTAAAT